>JAVLUE010000364.1:0-118367 GCA_034190945.1 Octodonta nipae | reverse complement strand
ATTGTTTTTATCGATTTGAAATCATTTGTAATGTCGTCACAAATCGAGTGAGTGTCATTCTAGGGTATTGTTTGCAAAATCAAAGCGATTGATCAATTCAGTTTGATGAATATCGATAGAATAAGATTTTTGAATTCTTTTGGCTGGTTTCGATTTCAGGAGAAAAAAATATCGATGAGAAATTATCGAACAATCATTCCAAGATTGTTTTATGTTCATTCGGAAGCATTCCATAATGAATGGTCAACTTGATTTGGCTAGAAAAGTTACTCGATGATGATTGATAATGTTGTTCGATAATTGATTCAATATCTTTGTGGTTTTGATCATCGGAGATGATGTAGGCCCAGGGCATAGCCGATGTAGTAAACCCTATACCAATGTTGATTGGTGATGAATCTTCATGGTTGGTAGTTTGGTGATTCTGGCCAATCGATATCAAACCTCCGTAGCCGTCGATTTTTTCTCGCATTAAATCAAGCGATTCATCGACAGCTAATTGCATCGGATTATTTTTGCTCTTGTCACTTATCTTATGCATTTGATAACGGAAAAGAACGTCGCGACATAGACAAACACGCATGATTGCTTCGCCGTGTCCTATTTTTGAAACAGACACCAAATAACTTAATTTTTCATTTGAAAAAAAATTAATTTCAATTAAAAAATTTTTACCAGTTGAAGAAGAAGCACCAAAATTATCAGCATAGGCACCGCTTCCAAAGACTGGCGTATCACCGATTCGACCAGGAAGCTTACCCGTGATACCTCCAGTTGAAGTGGCAACAGCAAAATCACCAAAACAATCGACTGCCACCGCACCAACCGTGTCGTGATCTTTAGACTCGCTACGATTATTGTTCGATAACTTATCGATGTTTCTCTCAAATTTATCTGAGTTGATAGTGTTTTCGAATGTTTTAAACTTTTCGAGTCGGTCCTTTTGGTCGAAAAGAAAAATTATTTTAAAAAAAAATTAGAGACGAAATTACCAATGCTAGTTGATGGATGAGTTGGTCTTTTCGAATTGGCTTAAAACCATTCTGGTTGGCAAACCAATGAGCTCCTTCACGAGCGAAAAAACAATGTTCCGAGTTTTCTAGAATGCTTCGAGCAATCGAAACCGGATTGGCAAAATCGGTGATCGAAGCCACGGCACCAAAGTCCGATTTTTTGCCATCGGCAATGATAGCATCCATTTCAACTGTGCCGGCTGATGTCAAAGATGAACCATAGCCGGCATTGAAATAGGGACTATTCTCCATAACGATAACTGCACTCTCGACAGCATCAAGAGCAGAACTTTGTTTCAAAAAATTTTTCAACAACAACTTTATGAAACCAGTTTTGGCGGCACGTCGTAAATCGGCCAACTTGGAATCTAAAATTTCTGGTTCCACATTCGCTGCACCGCCATGAACCACAATGGCGTACGATGATTGTTGAAAGTTCATCAAATTCTAAATATTGAATGATTGCTGAAGCTTGAGTTCAACTGAAGAAAGCAAAATCGAGATCATCTCAACAGTGGTATTTGATAGGATAATCTGGTTGTTATTTAATACCATCAACATTCAATACAAAACTTATATGTTTTGGTTGATAATGGTTCCTGATAAACAAAGAAACAGATTCAACAACACTCAGGATAGCTTTGGATTTGTAAACAAGAAAAAAAAACTTTTTATTCTGCTTTGAAGTGACATCTGTCAGCCGAATAAACAACAACAAGTTTTAGTTGGAAATTTTTTTCAAAAATATGAATCAACAAAATTATTTCTTGGAACATGATAACCCTCCACCATTGGTTTCGATGATGATGATGATGAGGAGGAGAAGGATGACGATGGTAGTGAAGAATCGATCAGGTTCTTATAAAGGACCATTTGACCAGATGATTGTGACATCGATGATGATCCAGGAGATGGAACATCGAACATCATTCTCATGGTTGATGATTCGAAATTGGATGAATTCAAGTTTTGATATTCCCAATTGTTAAAATTGTTGGTGCTTAGTTTCATCATTTTTGTCGTTGTTGTTTCAAAGTTTTCCTTCAGTGTTGGTTCGATGTTGAGATCGATGATCGATGGTCGACAATACCATTCATCTTTTTCAAACTTAGCTTTTTGGAAGAGCTTCAACTGTCCACTTTCTTGGTTGTTGTTGGCATCTTCATGAAGATGGATGTTGTTAAAGGAAAAAATCCGTGAAAACGAACAGTCTTTGTCATCGAGACAATTGGTGGTAGTTTGTTTCGCCGATGATGACGGCTCAAAATTTTTGATCAGCTTATTCGAAATTCTAAAGAAAGGAGGAAAATGGTTTTAAAAAACTTTGGATGATCAGAAAACTCTGACTTGAAATTTTTCCGTTTCCCGGTGTTGGTTTTCAGATAGTGAATTGACAAGCCAAAAACCAATATTACCACCAGTGTCATCGAAGCAATGGACAGCAAAAAAAGTTTATTACACCGCAGCCATTCCATTATCGTCTTGAAGCAGAAATCGTTTTTTCGAAAAAAATTTCGAACCGATTTTTCAAGGCTATTGATTTTGGCTCGAATTCGATGGCACCATTCTGATAGCCAGTGTGGCTCTGCTTCAAGCAAACTAGAATTTTGTTTCGCAAGAGAAGATGATGAATTGTGATTCATTTGGTTGATCAATGTAGGATGGACATTTTCCACATTTTCATCAGTCCTAATTGTGGTGGGCGAACTAGCTCTCATAGAACTAGTAGAAATGTTGACTGATTCGGTTCTGTTTGTTCTGTTCTCTTTGTTCCAATTGTCCCAAAAAGTCGAATCACTGAAATTTGACCGATTAAATAGAACATCAAGTTTCTGTTCCATTTTTGGGTTTCCATCGGTCAAATTTGTTTCATCGCTTTTTTTTGATGAGTTCAAGGTTTCTTTAGCTAGAGGAAAATCGTATTGACCATAATCGTGACAGGTTGGAGGATCGTATCGAAAGCACATGCAAGTGAATCGATTGGACAATCGATTCGGAACGCATAGCTCTGAACAATAACTCTTATGGCACAGTGGTTTGATTATCATTTGATTTGGTTGAGCATTGGCATGGAGCAATCGAAATTCGTTGTTGGTCAAAAACTTGGGAAACAGTTTTCTTAAACGAACCAAAACTTTTGATTCGGTAGGCCGATCATCTAGTTGTTGGTTGATGTAGTCGAGATGATGCTCCAAAACCAAGCCATGCGTCAATTGAATAATCTTAGCATCTATTGATTCAAAAAAAAAGCCAAAAAAATTGAGGATTTATTAGATGCTTGAAATCAACATTACCCATCAAAGCAAAGCATTTCAGATAGTTTCCTTTTAAAGTGTACATGATAGTGTTCTGCTTGGATGAATCTTTTTGAAAGAGATTAGGGTGGTCTAAAGCGATGAAACCCATTTGACTGTTGGTCAAAAAATAAACGCCAAAAGCCTGTTGATCGATTTGCATATCGTAGATGAAAGTTTCACTTGTGAAAATGGAGATTTGAGCTGAACCATCTTGTTGGCCGACCATCAACCGATTGACGTTCGAACCCGACCAATCAATTTCGTGCCAAACCAAAATTGAGAGACCAGGACAGAGGCAAAGTTTTTTTATGGTGCGTCCACTCTCCGAGAAAAGCAACAAAGCTTCAGAATCAGCCTTTCTATCATTTAATGGTAGTTTGGCGAATTTTTTCTCAACCAAAGTATCGAGCGAAATCAGTGAGATGTATGAATGGTCGGCCACCATGTACAAC
The DNA here is from genome assembly GCA_034190945.1 of Octodonta nipae. Lineage (NCBI taxonomy): Eukaryota > Metazoa > Arthropoda > Insecta > Coleoptera > Chrysomelidae > Octodonta > Octodonta nipae. The sequence continues at coordinate 114,605 of JAVLUE010000364.1, read as the reverse complement.
AGATGATTGATCCAATCGAGAGCCAATTGAGTGATTTCAAAATTTGTGAATGATGCCAAAAGCTGTGGTTCACTATTTGATTCGAATGGTTGCTTAAATAGTTGCCGATCTTCGGTGATGTAAAAGATCGATTCTTCTTCTATGTCGACATCGAAAGCTTTGATATTAGAAAACGATTCAAAAACAGTAACGGTTTGATTGTTGGTGCCATTGGTGGAGCACAATGAAACGAAGGATATTTGATTGCCCAAAGTGACTTGCACCAAATCAACACTGATTTTGGAAAACGTTTAAGAAAATTCTTAAACTTTTCAAAAAAGGACTTACGATTCTGATTGGTCACAAATCAACAGCGAGGAATCCACAAATCCCATGAAATTGGTCAACAAAAACAATGCCAAACATTGGTGAAGATTGGTGGTTGGCATGGCGAAAACTTTTCAACTAAAGTCGAAGAATAACTTTTAAACATGAAAAAACTGACTGAAACAATGGTTCGATTGATCTTTCTCGAGTGGTCATTCATTTGGTTTTGAAAAAAAAAAGGAAATTAGATAAAATCTTCAAAGTTTGAAAAAATTTTTGCTAAGATTTTTCCAAAAGATTCTAGCTTTTTTTTTAATGAGCTGTTTGTGTTCTCTGGTTGTTAGATATGGCAGTCAACAGTCTTATCTTTAGTGAAAGATCTATCGTCTTACCACTGTAAATTCAATCAATTCTGTTGGAGAATCGAAAAAAGAGCAACAGCTCAACAACAAAAGCCACAATGGATGAAGTGAGGCCAATAATTAGAATCCAAAATATCGATCAAATCGTTTAGTTTGAGCTGATCGATCGTTGTCTGCATCACAGTCAATTCGCTTTGCATTGATCGACTATAGGCCCAAGTGTTGGCCGTTCGTGAACGTTCCAAGGTCTTTCTCGACCAATGCTCAATCAGCCCTAGCTGATGACATCGTTTTGTTCTATTGAAAAATGTTTTTTTTTTTAAACAGAAGAACACGAACGCTAGAAAACTTACAAATAATCGAATGATTGAAACAACGGTGAACGTTTTGGAAATATCGCTGCAATGTAATCCCAACTCAAGGCTTCGGCACTGATGTGAACTGGCTTGGGGGTGTAGGTTTTACGCGCAAACTCCATGCTTTTCAATGAATCAACATAGATGTAGCGACTTTGGTTTTGATTGACCATATCAAAACCTCGCTTCACTTTTTTAACCATCAAAGTTTTGGTTCTTTTAAAATTTTTAGCCCGAGAAGAATCGATTATTTTGGTTAGATGAAACAGATAGAATCTATGTTACCTGTTCATTTGTTGTCCAATCTTGTACAGCAACTCAGTTTCAGGTAAAGCATATAGGAACATGAGATGATAGGACCCTTTGTGCAAGGTGGTCACTTTATGGCGATCCCCTCGAATAGCTTTGAGTAGATCGTTTAAAGAATTTATGGACGGCTCGTACTGGCGAAGAGATAGGAAAGAGTACAATGAACTCGAGTAAAAATAGGTGATGATCACACAAGACACCATCCATAGCAAGTGCAGAAGAAGAACACTAACCGAAGGACCATAATGGTGGGTATTTTTCATCAAAACAGCTTTCGATTAAATTTAATTTAAGAATATTACTATTCACATTTAGCCTACATTGATTTAGAGGAATGGCAAACAAATTTCATTAACAATGGCGTTCCATTCGGCTGAAAAAATTCTGGATGGTCTAGTGAAACATATTGAATTCGATTGAAACTAGTTAACAATCCGTAGATTGCCAGAACCGATCCAAACAAACAGATCCACAATTCAAAGGTAAACGGTTGCAAAATGATTAAATTGTTTGATTTTAGCTTGGGACATTGGCTTAGAAAATGAATTCTATCCAGTATGGTGAAATGAGTGTAGTCGATATACCGGTTCCGAAAGGCAGTGTAGGACAAAGCGCACAAGCCTAAATCAACTGTCTGTCAGAGTAAATGTTATTTTCAATGAAATACCAAAAAACCAGAAAACTTACTCTATTGACCACTGAACCGATTGACCCGGTCCAATAACGAGATTCTCTGTAAACGCCCCAATGACCATTGGAATTGCTCAGTTTTATGGTGAAATTGAATTTATCTGATATCGTCTTGATCAGCTCAAACTCGATAGAAAATCCTAGCAAGTCTTTATCGGTGCTTGAACTGTTTTGCTTTGGTAAAAAGATTACAAAACGGTGGCATCTGACCAAACAAAACAAAGCAAGAGACGATTCTAAAATTCAGTATTCAAAGAAAATTTGAGCTCACATGGTTGATGGCAATTTTGATTTGCCGTCCATTCAGATTACAATCCTTGAAGCCGATTTTTATTTGTCGAAATTGTTCAGCACTTCTAGGCCAATAAACTCGATGATCCAACGATGAACAGCCATTCAATATGGGCCTGATGTGTAAAGTTTCCAGTTTGCTACCAGAGACCAGTATTGCTCGGAATATTTTGCTCAAGACATTCGAATCGAGCATCGATTGAGTCCATCGATAAAGTTTAGGCCAACCACTCGGTACAAGCCCTAGATAAAGCATTAGCGGTAGACAACGATCACAGCTGGCGTAGATCTCATTCAATGCCAGCCAAACATTTAGTTGTTGGAACTTTTTCCTACTTAAATCAAACAACAACAACAAAACGGAAGCTTTAGAATGGTCTCGTCTAGAAATTTCCTCAAACAACGAAGAGGTTTGGTTGATATCGATTGATAGACGATCAACCAAACAATCGAACGGTATCCATCGATCCAAACTACTTTCAACTTTTCTGGTCATCTTGGTGGTTCTGTCATTGACCAAAAGAATTTCACATAAGATGACAATGATGGTAAGTGATGACACAACTGCCGTAAATAATGTTTAAACGTCACATCTCCATAGTAATTTAGGTGATCCCGTGATTTCAAACTTTTAACACTGTCATCACAAGTGATGGTTGAATTTGGATTTATATCGATGATTAACATGAACGTGATGAACATTTCAAAGCAAACCAAAAATTTAAAGAAAGTCTTGAAAATCATAATTGAACCCGAATCCGATTCTATGAATGAAAATTACGCGAAAGATTCAAAATTCAGAAACTTTTCTGTAGTAAATCGATACAAAGTAGGTGCTGTTTTTTTCAAGAATTTTATTGAAAGTTTTTTACAGATTCGTGACTTTTGAAAAATCGATAAAGTTCCTGGAACAATGCTTATCAATAATCGATGAAGCTCTCTCAACTAAATATCAGGCCTTATATTGGTGGTGTTTTTTTTCTAGAGAATTAGTGATTTTTTTTCGACTAGTCCCAAGTTAAGCGATATTGATTGAATATTAACAAACCAAGTCCTTGGTTTAAACTTTTGGGTAACTGAAGGAGACACGGCCTTCACTGAAATCTCAACCGAGAGAACCCTACAATTAGGTTTCGTTTTAAAGAACTTTTAATCGAATAAATGAATTTTTCTTTCCAAAATTAGAACTTCTAGAAAAGTTTTTCTTGGCAATAAAAAGGGTGACATATTAATTTTAATCGACCCAGTGCCAGTTGTTTATGTTTGATTAGCTGAATCTGTTTCAGAACCAGAAAAAAACAGCCGATCAATCAATCAATCAATAACCCGAAGAAAAAAAGACCTTTTGACATTTGGAGCATTCTACCTATCCGATATCGAACTTATTTGTTTTTATCAACTCGGGCCAGGTGAAAAAAAAATGTCAAACGATTCCACCCCACCACCAGAGCAGCAAAATGAATTGATAGATGAGATTGATGAAAAATCCGCTTCAAAAAAGATTGATCGTAAAAAGGATAAATTCACCAATGTACTGGCGCAAGCCGATGAGAGACTTTCTGGAGCACGTAAGCTACAAATTTATGACAAAATGGTTAATTGAATTATTTTTTTTTTAGCTGCCAAATTGACCGAAGAGGAGAAGGCCAAACTGATCAAAGAGCTACAGGCCGTATCGAAAAGTGTCGACGCTGTGGCAGTGAAAGTGGTAAAAGATGATCAAAGTGTCAGCATTAAGAACAAGACTTCAAACTCTTCTGGTCCGAGCTCATCTACTAACCATCAAAAACAAGAGACGACCAACACCGTCACATCATCAAAAACGTCAAAAGAAGGAGTCTAAAGGTTTAGAGAAAGGGAAAGGGAGTGTGTGTCGTTACATTATACTCTCACGTAGAGAATATGAAGGCTTTTTTTCTTAAATTTCTTTGATACTGAAACTGAAAAATTAAAACAAAAATTATTTCAAAACTTGATTTAAATTTGGAGAAGGCCAGACTTTTAAAATATCAATTTAAAAACATTGAAAAAAATTAAAATTGGTTAGACGAGCGTATGTATATCGTTGTATGTATGTCAAATTTTTAATTTTTTAACAATTTTTAGCTTTTTTTTTTAAATTAGAAATTTGACCTACGAACAGTGCTCGTACATTGGACATGAACTTTTTCACAATCCGGACCAATGTATTTAACACATGACTCAAGTTAAAAGCTGACGCCCATAGGCTCAACAATAGAATGGCCGCCGATGTATTTCGATTTTTTTGGGAAAAAAACAATAGTTTTACAATTTTTCAAAAAATGGCCTTATTGATTTACAGATATCAGAATACAGATTCATCGAATTTTATAAATTTTACAAGTTTCAGAGTTGATTTGATCTTGGAATCTTGTTTCATCATTTAAGTTTGTTTAATCTCACATCATGATTGTGTGCTTATGATTGTGTGTGGTGCCTTGCCGATTTTGAGAAAATCGAAAATTTATGAAAAATCACAAAAACGCTGACATTAGCCTTGCTGATTCAGAAAAAAATCCAAAACCTTTTGGTTTCACTGAAACATCGTTTCAAGAAATGATCGAAAACAATTGGGCAAAAAACTGAATCAGAAATTTGATAGAACCAGATTCCCAAAAGATTCAAATCTATTTGATCATTTTAATGCTAATAAACAAGTTTTTTGTCGAAAAAAAATCGAAAGTTTGTACCCGATTATCACAAAGTTTCTAATGCCAAATACGAAAGTGATACTAAAATTTGAAGGTTATTGAAAACTCTGCCAATCTTTGGCGAAATTCTACATTTCAAAATTCTTTTCTAACCCCTAACAAAATCATGGTGACTGTTGGAAAGTTCTGTATAACTCATAGGCCAAGTTGTTTTTTTAAAATTAATTTTAGTTTTTTTTTATCTCATCTTTAAATCTGTAAAACTTTGAACTCTACTTATTAAACACACATATAAAAACGATGTTTCCTCTAATTTGTTTCACAAATTAAATTTAAAATTTTAACAAACTGTTTTATTTTACAAAATAAAATAAAATTTTTTTTAACTTCAAAAATCCATCGAAACAAAACCATTTGGTCAATCACCCTAATTCAGCGAATATAAGCTTTTCACGAATATAAGAAAAATCTTAAATTGAGCTCCGTTTTGGCAAATAAAAAAACATGTCTTTTTTAAGCCCTTTCTGTAGAAATATATTTAAGAATCTCCGCCTATGTATTTACGAACCGAAGCTTATATACGCTAATTTAGGGTACTATTGCCGTCAAACAGAGAAATAAAAATTCACCTGTTGCCTCTCAGTTTTAATTCAAAAGGGATTTTCGATCTGAAAATTTGAAAAGCCACACAGACGTTTTTGTGATTCCAAAAAGCATTTTTTATTAAAAACCTGGCACCAAATCGATCAAGTGGCCAATCGAAGGGAATGTATCTCAATACAGGCAATCAAGGCTTCATTATCATCACTTTTATCTGATTCAATCTGAAGATTGTGTGTGTCTAATGGTGACGTTTTATTTGCAAATTTAACTGTTTGAAGATCATTCATCATTGATGAGATTCAATCATTGTTATTTTATTTACCAAAACCCAAAATTTTCTATAAAAGTGCAAAGATAACTGAAATATCCTGAAGTATCAAGTGCTTATTCTCGAAAGTCATTACCAATCATGTATAGTTTAGTTCTTTCGATTCTTTTTCAACTGTATTATTCTACTCAGTCAATCGTTGAGCCGAACAATCACCTGTTATTTAAATTCATTCTGGTTTGGTACGTGGCTTGTCTCTACAATTATTCTCAATTTTATTCTGAATCACAGAACAGGGCTCATTTGATCTCTCGTTGAATCTTTAATTCTGTTTATTGAATAATAATTAGACTATTTCTACAATGCATGAATTTTCGATTTTTTCAAAATCGGCAAGGCTATAGTCAGCGTTTTTGTGATTTTTCAGAAATTTTCGATTTTCCCAAAATCGGCAAGGCTATAGTCAGCGTTTTTGTGATTTTTCAGAAATTTTCGATTTTCCCAAAATCGGCAAGGCTATAGTCAGCGTTTTAGTGATTTTTCAAATTTTTCGATTTTTTTTTTTTTTTTAAAATCGGCAAGGCTATAGTCAGCGTTTTAGTGATTTTTCCAAATTTTTCGATTTTTTTAAAATCGGCAAGGCTATAGTCAGCGTTTTAGTGATTTTTCCAAAATTTTCGATTTTTTTAAAATCGGCAAGGCTATAGTCAGCGTTTTTTTCGATTTTCAAGAATTTTCTCGATGTCAATTGAACATTTTTTTCATAATAATGTAAATCTAAAAATTTTTAGATTGAAAATTATAGAAATTGTAGAAATAAACAGAATTGAAGATTCAACGTGCCCTGTTCTGTGATTTCAGAACAAAATTGAGTATGGCCAGTTCATTATGGAGCCAAATACTCTGGTGAATCTTTCTATTCCACATTGAAAATATTGTTAATCTAGAAAAATCGTTTTAAATATCGATAGTATATCTCTCAGTACTGTAATGATGAACTTTGTTCACCACTGATAAGCTTCGTTCAATCGATGACATTGAGTTCATCATAAACTAGCATACTTTTTTTACATATAAAAACGACTATGTTTCCTTTGTGAAAACCTTTACTCATTTTATAAATTTTACAAGTTTCAGAGTTGATTTGATCTTGGAATCTTGTTTCATCATTTAAGTTTGTTTAATCTCCATCATGATTGTGTGCTTATGATTGTGTGTGGTGCCTTGCCGATTTTGAGAAAATCGAAAATTTATGAAAAATCACAAAAACGCTGACATTAGCCTTGCTGATTCAGAAAAAAATCCAAAACCTTTTGGTTTCACTGAAACATCGTTTCAAGAAATGATCGAAAACAATTGGGCAAAAAACTGAATCAGAAAATTTGATAGAACCAGATTCCCAAAAGATTCAAATCTATTTGATCATTTTAATGCTAATAAACAAGTTTTTTGTCGAAAAAAAAATCGAAAGTTTGTACCCGATTATCACAAAGTTTCTAATGCCAAATACGAAAGTGATACTAAAATTTGAAGGTTATTGAAAACTCTGCCAATCTTTGGCGAAATTCTACATTTCAAAATTCTTTTCTAACCCCTAACAAAATCATGGTGACTGTTGGAAAGTTCTGTATAACTCATAGGCCAAGTTGTTTTTTTAAAATTAATTTTAGTTTTTTTTTTATCTCATCTTTAAATCTGTAAAACTTTGAACTCTACTTATTAAACACACATATAAAACGATGTTTCCTCTAATTTGTTTCACAAATTAAATTTAAAATTTTAACAAACTGTTTTATTTTACAAAATAAAATAAAATTTTTTTTAACTTCAAAAATCCATCGACAAAACCATTTGGTCAATCACCCTAATTCAGCGAATATAAGCTTTTCACGAATATAAGAAAAATCTTAATTGAGCTCCGTTTTGGCAAATAAAAAAAACATGTCTTTTTTAAGCTCTTTCTGTGAAAATATATTAAAGAGTCTCCGCCCATGTATTTACGAACCGAAGCTTATATACGCTAATTTAGGGTACTATTGCCGTCAAACAAAGAAATAAAAATTCACCTGTTGCCTCTCAGTTTAATTCAAAAGGGATTTTCGATCTGAAAATTTAAAAGCCACACAGACGTTTTTGTGATTCCAAAAAGCATTTTTTATTAAAACCTGGCAAATGGATCAAATCGATCAAGTGGCCATCGAAGGGAATGTATCTCAATACAGGCAATCAAGGCTTCATTATCATCACTTTTATCTGATTCAATCTGAAGATTGTGTGTGTCTAATGGTGACGTTTTATTTGCAAATTTAACTGTTTGAAGATCATTCATCATTGATGAGATTCAATCATTGTTATTTTATTTACCAAAACCCAAAATTTTCTATAAAAGTGCAAAGATAACTGAAATATCCTGAAGTATCAAGTGCTTATTCTCGAAAGTCATTACCAATCATGTATAGTTTAGTTCTCTCGATTCTTTTTCAACTGTTTTATTCTACTCAGTCAATCGTTGGAGCCGAACAATCACCTGTTATTTAAATTCATTCTGGTTTGGTACGTGGCTTGTCTCTACAATTATTCTCAATTTTATTCTGAAATCACAGAACAGGGCTCATTTGATCTCTCGTTGAATCTTTAATTCTGTTTATTGAATAATAATTAGACTATTTCTACAATGCATGAATTTTCGATTTTTTTCAAAATCGGCAAGGCTATAGTCAGCGTTTTTGTGATTTTTCAGAAATTTTCGATTTTCCCAAAATCGGCAAGGCTATAGTCAGCGTTTTGTGATTTTTCAGAAATTTTCGATTTTCCCAAAATCGGCAAGGCTATAGTCAGCGTTTTAGTGATTTTTCCAAATTTTTCGATTTTTTTAAAATCGGCAAGGCTATAGTCAGCGTTTTAGTGATTTTTCCAAATTTTTCGATTTTTTTAAAATCGGCAAGGCTATAGTCAGCGTTTTAGTGATTTTTCCAAATTTTTCGATTTTTTTAAAATCGGCAAGGCTATAGTCAGCGTTTTTTCGATTTTTCAAGAATTTTCTCGATGTCAATTGAACATTTATTTTCATAATAATGTAAATCTAAAAATTTTTAGATTGAAAATTATAGAAATTGTAGAAATAAACAGAATTGAAGATTCAACGTGCCCTGTTCTGTGATTTCAGAACAAAATTGAGTATGGCCAGTTCATTATGGAGCCAAATACTCTGGTGAATCTTTCTATTCCACATTGAAAATATTGTTAATCTAGAAAAATCGTTTTAAATATCGATAGTATATCTCTCAGTACTGTAATGAGTGAACTTTGTTCACCACTGATAAGCTTCGTTCAATCGATGACATTGAGTTCATCATAAACTAGCATACATTTTTTTACATATAAAAACGACTATGTTTCCTTTGTGAAAACCTTTACTCATTGATCACAGTAGACCACAGTCCACTTGTTCAATGAACTTTTTTCTCATTTTATTAAGTCATATTCATGTCTTGTTCTGTGTTTTTCAAACCTAAGTAAGCATAGATTTTTTTTGTATAAAAGCTTTTAATTTTCTTCCTTTTTCTTTCATTAGCTTTTCCAAACAGTCGAGAGAACTTCCAACTTGGAAAAAATTACTTCTAAAAAGTAAGTTTTTTAAATTATTTAAGTTTTTAATTAAAAATTTCTTTTTTTTTCATGCAATTTGTGGTAACGAAAACTACCCCTGGCGATTCGTATGGATTTGGATCGGTGCTATGTCACAGCACCATGGGTTTCGCAGCCGAAACGCTGCGGAACAATCGCCTCCTCGCAACGAGGTTTGGGTCGGTGCTGCATAGGTGGGTGGGTGTTATGTGCAGCACCATGGGTTTCCCGGCGTACCCGAAACGACCGAAGGTTGCTGCATAGGTGGGTGGTGGGTGTATGCAGCAACATGGGTTTCCCAGCGTACCCAAAACGCCGAAGGTTGCTGCATAGGTGGGTGGGTGGGTGTATGCAGCAACATGGGTTTCCCCGGCGTACCCGAAACGCGCGAAGGTTGCTGCATAGGGGTGGGTGGGTGTATGCAGCAACATGGGTTTCCCGGCGTACCCGAAACGCCGAAGGTTGCTGCATAGGTGGTGGGTGGGTGTATGCAGCAACATGGGTTTCCCCCGGCGTACCCGAAACGCCGAAGGTTTGCTGCATAGGTGGGTGGGGTGGGTGTATGCAGCAACATGGGTTTCCCGGCGTACCCGAAACGCCGGGAAAACTCGCCCCCCCGTCCGGGGGGGCGAGTAAAATTAGAGAGAGAGGGGGAGAATGAGAAAAAGAGAGAGGGGGGCGCGTGAAAATTTTTGAGAGGTGGAAGGCATGAAAGAGAGGGAGTGAGAGCGGGGCGCCTGAAAATTTGAGAGAGAGAGAGAGAGAGAGATAGAGGGAGAGAGAGAGGAGAGAGGGAGAGTGAGAGAGGGAGAGTGAGAAGGGAGAGTGAGAGAGGGAGAGAGAGGTGATAGAGAGAGGGAGAGGGGGGTGAGAGAGGGAGAGTGAGAGAGGAGTGAGAGTGAGAGTAGAGAGGGAAGGAGTGAGAGAGGAGAGTGAGAGGGAGAGTGAGAGAGTGAGAGTGAGAGAGGAGAGTGAGAGTGTGAGAGAGAGTGAGTGGAGAGGGAGTGAGAGAGGGAGTGGAGAGAGGGAGGAGAGAGAGGAGGGAGAGAGAGAGAGGAGAGAGGGAGGGAGAGAGAGGGAGAGCGAGGGTACTAGAGGGAGAGAGAGAGGGAGAGCGAGAGGGAGTGAGTATAAAATAGTGTATTAAATACTGTATAAATAGTGTATTAATAGTGTATTAAATAGTGTATTAAATACTGTATTAAATAGTGTATTAAATACTGTATTAAATACTGTATTAAATACTGTATTAAATACTGTATTAAATAGTGTATTAAATAGTGTATTAAATACTGTATTAAATAGTGTATTAAATACTGTATAAAATACTGTATTAAATAGTGTATTAAATACTGTATTAAATAGTGTATTAAATACTGTATTAAATACTGTATTAAATAGTGTATTAAATACTGTATTAATACTGTATTAAATAGTGTATTAAATACTGTATTAAATACTGTATTAAATAGTGTATTAAATAGTGTATTAAATAGTGTATTAAATACTGTATTAAATAGTGTATTATATAGTGTATTAAATACTGTATTAAATAGTGTATTAAATACTGTATTAAATAGTGTATTCAGTATTTAATACACTATTTAATACAGTATTTTATACACTATTTAATACACTATTTAATACAGTATTTAATACAGTATTTAATACAGTATTTAATACACTATTTAATACAGTATTTAATACACTATTTAATACACTATTTAATACAGTATTTAATACACTATTTAATACAGTATTTTATACAGTATTTAATACACTATTTAATACAGTATTTAATACACTATTTAATACACTATTTAATACAGTATTTTATACAGTATTTAATACACTATTTAATACAGTATTTAATACACTATTTAATACACTATTTAATACACTATTTTATACAGTATTTAATACAGTATTTAATACAGTATTTTATACAGTATTTAATACACTATTTAATACACTATTCAATACACTAGTTAATACACTAGTTAATACACTATTTAATACAGTATTTAATACAGTATTTAATACACTATTTAATTCAGTATTTAATATATTAAATAGTGTAGAAAGTGTGGTAAGTGTGGCATATTTAAAATGGGAATGCTCTCTCCCCCTCCCTCTTCCCTCCCTCTCTCTCTCCATCTCACTCTATTCCTCTCTCTCCCTAATCTCTCTCCTCTCTCCGCTCTCTCTTCTCTCTCACTCATCCCTCTCTCTCCCTCTCTCTCTCCTCTCTCACTCTCCCTCTCTCACTCTCCCTCTCTCACTCTCTCACTCCCTCTCTCTCTCCTCTCCTCACTCCCTCTGTCCTCTCTCTCTCCCTCTCTCACACCCTCTCTCTCACTCTCCCTCTCTCACTCCTCCCTCTCTCACCTCTCCCTATCTCACTCTCCCTCTCTCACTCTCCCTCTCTCACTCTCCCTCTCTCACTCTCCCTCTCTCACTCTCCCTCTCTCACTCTCCCTCTCTCACTCTCTCACTCTCCCTCTCTCACTCTCCCTCCCTCTCTCTCTCTCAAATTTTCAGGCGCCCCGCTCTCACTCCCTCTCTTTCATGCCTTCCACCTCTCAAAAATTTTCACGCGCCCCCCTCTCTCTTTTTCTCATTCTCCCCCTCTCTCTCTAATTTTTACTCGCCCCCCGGACGGGGGGCGAGTTTTCCCGGCGTTTCGGGTACGCCGGGAACCCCATGTTGCTGCATAGACCACCCACCCACCTATGCAGCAACCTTCGGCGTTTCGGGTACGCCGGGAAACCCATGTTGCTGCATACCACACCCACCCACCCATGCAGCAACCTTCGGCGTTTCGGGTACGCCGGGAAACCCATGTTGTTGCATACACCACACCCACCCACCTATGCAGCAACCTTCGGCGTTTTGGGTACGCTGGGAAACCCATGTTGCTGCATACACCCACCCCCACCCACCTATGCAGCAACCTTCGGCGTTTCGGGTACGCCGGGAAACCCATGGTGCTGCACATACCCACCCACCACCTATGCAGCACCGACCCAAACCTCGTTGCGAGGAGACGATTGTTCCGCAGCGTTTCGGCTGCGAAACCCATGGTGCTGTGACATAGCACCGATCCAAATCCATACGAATCGCCAGGGTAGTTTTCGTTACCACAAATTGCATGAAAAAAAAAGAAATTTTTAATTAAAACTTAAATAATTTAAAAACTTACTTTTTAGAAGTAATTTTTTCCAAGTTGGAAGTTCTCTCGACTGTTTGGGAAAAGCTAATGAAAGAAAAAGGAAGAAAATTAAAAGCTTTTATACAAAAAATCTATGCTTACTTAGGTTTGAAAACACAGAACAAGACATGAATATGACTTAATAAAATAAGAAAAAAGTTCATTGAACAAGTGACTGTGAATGTGAATGTTTTCACAAAGGAAACATCGTCCTTTTTATATGAAAAAAAATCTATGCTAGTTTATGGTGAACTCAATGTCATCGATTGAACGAAGCTTATCAGTGGTGAACAAGGTTCACTCATTACAGTACTAAGAGATATACTATCGATATTTAAAACGATTTTTCTAGATTAACAATAATTCCAATGTGGAATAGAAAGATTCACCACAGTATTTGATTTCATAATAAACCGGCTATACTCAATTTTATTCTGAAATCACAGAACAGGGCTCGTTTGATCACTCGTTGAATCACAAAAACGCTGACTATAGCCTTGCCGATTCTGGGAAAATCGAAAATTTCTGAAAAATTACAAAAACACTGACTATAGCCTTGCCGATTTCGGAAAAATCGAAAATTTCTGAAAAATTACAAAAACGCTGACTATAGCCTTGCCGATTTTGAAAAAATCGAAAATTTCTGAAAAATTAAAAAACGCTGAATATAGCCTTGGCGCAGTATATGACCCCTGGTTAATTTATTTATTTTTAAATTTAGCCTCAAGAAAGAAGTCTATTTGTAGGATTTCATTTTTAAAAACAAATTCATCTCTTTTTATGCAGATTGTTTGTTGCAATTATTCGATTTTCAAATTATTTTCTCATTAGTGTTTCCTCTACTCTGGCCCAAAAAAAAAACCTTGCCTTTTGTTATAAAATCAAGATTTTTGAAATTTAATTTTTACAAAAATAAATCGAAAAATTTAGCAATCTTTGTTGTAATAATAATTCGTTTACAAACTTTGATTGAATTTCATTCCTTTGGCTTGTTGAATTTCAAAATCAGTTAATCGGTTTTCCTCTGATAATTGAGAATAATTAAATCAATTAGATAGTTTTTCAAATAAATTATCAAGTTAATTACCAGGATAAAAGCAGATGACAAACATGGTGAGGCATAAAATAAATATCACTAAAAACTGAATTAAAAATTTCAATTTAAAATCGAACCAATTATCTGGTAGTGCGGTGGTGGTCATCGATAAAGTTGTCGAATTTGATGATAAATTACCGATCACTCGGCTGACCACTTTGAAACCACTGTAGTTTGATTTCTCGATTGATTTAGAAGAATTCAATTCACTTGATTCGATTGTCAACAAACTGAAAAGTACATCACTGATTGAAGAACTTATGCTGTTGTTCGGTGTTGGTTGAAATTTCATTGTGAAGTTTTGAAGATCCGATGATTTCCAAATACCCGTGATTTTAGCATGTGGACTCGATTGGTTCATCGATAATGAACATGCCATCATATTGATGAGGATGACCATCATTAACATCTTCACTAAAAAAACCAAAAGTTTGTTCATTGAATTGGTTGTTTTTGTTTCGAAAATTTTCCAATTTCAACTAGTCTGTTGAGTTGAAAATTTGTTCTAGATTTTATTCAAATTTTGAAAGTTCCAACTTGTTCTCATAATATAAAACCAACACTATTTTCGATTTCGAATACAGTGAAAAAAAAACTATAAAACTTGAGGCATTGGTTTCAAAAGTTGGAATTTGTTTTTGAGAACCTCAAATCGATTAACTGAAACCAATCTATTGAACCAAAAAACTAAAATAATCGATAATCATCCCAAAGATTCGATAGATGACAAAACAACAACTGGCCAGTATTTATTCATCGGTCGTCAAAGATGAGGACTTTGTTTCGGCCATCGATGGTAGCAATCAAAATTTACCATTGGTGGCTAAAAATTTCCGAAAGATCAATGAAAGTTTAGCAAGCAAAGCGAATCAAAGCACAACGAAACAATTGAATTTGAAAAGGCAAAACAGTAGCCGCATGCGTACATCGAAAACCAACAATAACAACAATATTAGAAAACAATCGAAAACCAAACACGAACGGAAGAACTTTAAGAAATTCCAGCAACAATTGAAACGGTCCACATTACAAGTTATCAATAATAAGAAGCAACCACTCAAACCAAATACGGGTAATTCAACTTCGGACAACAGTCAAAGTGTTCTATCAATCAAAAGCAATCAAAATACTAGTGAAGGGAAAGTTGTTGTAGGGCGAAATTCGAAAGTTTCCAATGTTGTCGTCAAAAAAACATTCAAAAACAAGAAAGTTTTGAAAAATAAGCATCCAAACGACAATGAAACGTTGGCGATTTCAGAGTTTCGTTCCAATGCTCCAACTGCTTTGATTGCACCAGCTGATTACGAGCATATCTTTCAAGGCTCCGTTTACGAAGACAAATACTTTCCAACAAAATTCAATGAAGAAGAAGAAGGAGAAAGTGGAGAAAATGATGGAAAGAAAAGGAAAGAGAAAAAGAATCGAATACCATCGGATCATCCGACCATTTTGGTTCAACTTCTTGAACAGGACAAGAAACTCAGCTCGACACAGGTGAAAAAATGGCTTCAAAAACATAGTTCTTCAATGGTATCGTCGAAGAACAAAAGACAGCTCAGTGCATCCAAAATCAAAAAGAAGAAGGACAAAGTTTCGGTGAAAAAATTGAAAACATCGATGATGGAAGCCAATAAAGTTTCCAATAACAACAAGAACAAAAAAAGAAGAAATCTGATGCCAAATTTTTTAGATCATCGCCTAAGAAACAATCAACTGAAGATATAAAAAAACTATTAAAAAGAGGCGTTAAAGCTTTGAACAGCGAAGAAAATGATGACCAAAAAGAACATTCGAAACAAAGTTTAGTCGAAAAACCGTTAGATGATGAGGATCAATCGAACACGGTCAAACAAAATCTTGAAACAAAAAAAGAAAATGACATTGATGAGAATACTGATGCCAATAATGATGCTGCTTCCAATGATGATGATCAGAATAATAAGCCGAATGATGAGCAGAAAAATAATTTTGAAGAGAATAAAGAGAATCCCGACGATAACATAGATGTTGGTGATATCAATGATGGTAGTAAAAATGATGAATGCGATAATGGTAAGATTGAAAATAATGATGATAATGATAGTCAACAAGAGCCTAAAAAGAAAAAGATTCCATTATCAAAACGATTGAGCTTTGGTGATGGAAAGAATCGATCTCAAAAACAATTGAACAACATCAGTAGAAAGACTAGCAAAACTCGGCAGAAGCTAAATTTATCAATGGCCATGGTTGATGGTGAATCGGTTGATCAACAGAAAAGTGGCAGCACTAGTAGCAATTCTGGTGAAAAAAATTCTGATGAAAAATCTAGGAAAAACGAGGACGATAGTGATAAAGAAAAGGACAACACCAATTCTTGTTGTGTTCTGATATGATGAAACCACATTGTACACATTTACTCTCTAAAGTTTTTTCTTCAAAAAATTTCCGGAAAATTTACCGGTACTTGAAAGAAAGTTATTTTTATAATAATTTGAAAAAATAAATTTAAGATTCTAAAAGATAGTAGAATAGCCAATTGATATAATTGAGTTTTAATCATTCGAATAAATGTGCTTGGCTCGTGGTGGTGGCGGTGATTATGATGATTGATCAAGCGATTCAAACCAACAACCAATCAATCAAATTAGAAGGCGATCGCCTTTTTCTCCTGTGTATTCAATATAATATAGATAGCGAAAGTTATTGTTTCATTTATCATTTAGTGTTTTGGCTGTTATCATTATCCGTTTGTCGTAACAGATTCTGATAAGATTGTTGTCAAATTTAGAAAATTTCCAATTTCGTTATCTTTGGACGCGACCCCACAAGAAACAATAAAAAAGTTTTTTTTTTTTTTTTACCTGGGTGATCCATTATAATTACGATCAACAGTGTGTCTCACAACAATAATCACAACCAGCAAGCTAGAATGATGAGAGCAGCCAACCATCACTCGAAGAAAGAGAGACGAAAAGTGACTTTGCAGTGATAATTTATGATCATGTTGATCAGGTAAGAGAGAAAGAGTTATTATACCGTTATTTCATTTTTTTTTTGTCTAAAGGTACCACCATGAAGTTTTTTGTTTTCAAGTAAGAAAACCTACTATTCAACAGGCTCCAATAAAAAAAATCATCATCTCTAGGCAGCAAAAACTAGAATGAAATAAATTTGATCAATTTTTTCAAAAGAAATTTGCATTCGCGTGTTTCAAAAACAAGATCGATGATTTGATAGATTATTTGATGATAGCAAACAATGGAAATAATTGTGATGATAATTGTCTTCATTTAACATTAATCAAACTAAAAATAGTCTATTTCTAATTTAAGATTTTGGATCATCGAATCAGACAAATCTGAAAGTGATTGGTTTTTTATTGAGAGAAAATTTTCGAGTTTAAATTGTAATTATTGAAGTTGTTGGCACCTAATGTCACACTTTTTACAAACATATTGTAAGATTTAAAATTCTTTCAAAAAAATCTCAAAAGAATTTTTTCAAATTGGAACAACAACGTTAAAATGAAAAAACTTACTTGAAGCAAGATGAAATAATTGGCCATAATTTGAATAACCTATTGATATAATTGCTACAATATGTTTTTTCTATTGAACTATTTATTCGCCTTTATTTTAGCCGTAGTTATCGTTTTTTATCGGATAAATCCGAACGATGAAGAAGGAAAGTAAGTTGATTCTAAAAATGGCTCGAATCCATTTTCTTCATTTTCTTTGATATTGAGCTCAAATTTTTTTTTTCTGTTTCAGATTTCTATTTTTACGAATATTATTTTACAAACAACAAAGAATGTTATTAACGACAATTTTACACCTGAAACCAAAAAACGTTTTGTGTGAATGTCTTAAGGGCCATTATTCGAAAGCAGACGACAGACATACAGCAAAAAGATTAATATAAAAAAAACTGAAAAAAAATATATTCAGGTACATTGTTATTATCATTACCATAATGATTAAGTTTTTTTATAAATATAGCAACTTGAAGAGGAATTATATAAATCACTGGTGTCACACCAATAAATATCTGAATATTTTCTTCTTCTTGCAAAACAAAACAAAGATATTTACTGCAAAAAATGGCAAACAATTATTATCAAACACAGTTAGATAGATAGATAGAAACAGAGAGAAAGATATTGTAATAGACCAATTAAGTATTTTTCTTTCTGTTATAATTAGGCTTTCTACCCGAATCGAATTTCTCTCGATCACTCTATTGTTTCTTTTTATTAAATCTTCTCCAAGCCATGTTTTCGGCTCGTAAAAAGAGAAATGATGATTGGGAAAGTGTGTGTGTGTGTGTGTATCTTTGCAACATCAGAAGATTTAATACCATTTAAACAAATGCAAGGCAATGCGTTTTCGGGTTTCTGTCTTTTTTGGTTAATGTGATCGAATGATTTTTCTCACTCTTTCTTTTATTTACTCCTTTCGTTCGAAGACTACGGCACATACACGCACCACTCCGCTCTCACTTATGAACCATAGTTTTCTCACTTATTTTAGGTTATATAACATTATGGGTTATTACTAAAATTATTGTTGTGGCGATGATGATGATCAAAAACAGCCATCATCCAGGTTAACACCAAAAGAAAAGGACATTTTAAAAAGAGAAAACCAAACAAATTTCAGTCATTCAGAAGTTTGTTTGGTAGTTTGTTCGGTTTGATACCGACTAGTCAAAAAAGTTCACGTCAAGCTATCCATCAATCAAGTCGTCAATCTTTCAAGCAGCAAGCACTTTAACTCGAGTTCGATTTTTTCTGATTCTCTGTATCGGTGTGTGTTGGTTGTGGATTGAATTTATCATCATTCAACCAGTGTTTATCAATCAATAGTGTGCAAGTGTTTTGTGGTGATAACTCACTTTGTTCCATTGGTTCATCCTTTTTCAGAAAGTTTCGAACAAATATCATGACCCCACGGAATATGATGGTTCAGTTTTTTCGTTGGATTATTCTGCTCTACATGATCAATATTTCTCATGGTATTTCCGTTTTTGAATCATTGATCAATGGTTGATTCTATTTATTTAAAGGTTCTGGTCCAGTTTTGATCAAGTTGGGTGATAAGAAAGCCGGGAAGAAAAACCAAAATCTGTTCGCGAATTTATTTCTTTCGAATCGAGTGCTTATTTTTCTGTTTTCTTTAGAATCCTGATAGCCGGTGGTAAATGTGGTAGTCCAACATTGATCAAAGGTGGTGATAAAAAAGGCCAGGGTCAAATGTAAGTTATTTTCCTTGAAAACTTGGCTACATATTTACGAGTTTTTTGTGAAGGATTTTAGTTGGTGGACCAAACAACGGTTGTGAAGAGACCTCGAAACAGGTAGTGATGAAACAATTTGTCCCGGTACCGTATTATGTACCGAAACCAGTGTACAAATACGTTTTGAGACATCATTATATACCGGTCAAGCAATTGATAGTTAAACCGGTGCCAGTTCCTTATCCAGTCAAGGTTTATGGGAAAAAGAAGAAAAAAATGTTTTACGACATGTCTTATAGTAATCCTGGTTTATCATATACTGGTGGTGGATCAATGTACTACGGTGGTGGTGGAAGTAGAGGTTACAACTCTTTTAATGGTGGATCATCGAATTATGGTGACAGCTATAATGATCACAATGGCGTATCATCGAATTACGGCGGTCACACCAACGACCGCACTGGTGGATCATTGAATTATGGCGGTCACTCCAACGATCACAATGGTGAATCATCTAATCAAAACCGTGGTAATGATTATGGTGTTGGTTATGGATCGGGATCATCATACGATAAACACTCATCAAGCGAACCATCGATGAATCATGATAGATATGAAAATCTGAATAATGCACCATCAAACTCACAATCAAATCTTCATACGAATAACGATGGTTCCAATAATAAAGTGGCGGAAGCATATCAAACATCGCCAATCAATACGATTATTCATGGCTACAATAGCAATCTGCCATACGATTCATCGTACAATTCACAACAATCTAGTGGTTCTTTTAATAGTATGGCTCGTGATTCAACCGATTCACCTCTATCCTCGCCACAATCATCGAGTTTGGAAAATAATCTTGAAGCATCTCAAAGTTCAAATTATTATTTTGGGCAGCCGAAAAAAGTTATCAGATACAACGATCAATATCAATCATTACCACCAATCAATCAAACACCAATTGATTCGATGAACGATATATCGAGGATAACATCACGACAAACAACATTTGATAACATTGATCAACCAACATTACAGCAACAACAAGAAACAACCAACAACAATGGTTTAAGTTTGATGCAGCCAGTTTTTAGTGGACCAAACGGACGATTCTTCACCAGTAATCAAATGTTTCTGAATGGTGGTGGTGGTAGATCGGAGAAAAATTCGAAAACATTTAGAAGACAGAATCGAATAATAATGTCGAGAGATGATCCATCTGATTTAGTAAGAAGAAGCAGCGGTAGCAAAATCAATGTTAAAATCGATAAAAGCGATGATCATTTTGATGATCTGAATCAACAGGAATCTATCACAGTGACCAGTGTCTTGTTGTTTGGTGATGAGTCGTCCTCACCAAAACCATCACCATCGTCATTGAATAAACGAAAAAATTTGTTCGCAAAAAGATATAAGACTCGTATTGATCATCGGTCATTCGATGCTAGACTATCACCAACAAAAATCGAATCAATAGAGTTTTTCAATTCTACATCTAGTACGTAACCTACCTACCTGCTACTGAGCTCTACGGAAGCTTAGTGCTTTTTTTTCCTATTTAAACCCGATGATTTTTTTTTCCACCAAAATTCCATTTGGCCATTCATTTGTTTTTTTTTAAATCAAAACTATTATTATTATATTCTATTTAACTTGAATGAAGCATTCAATAAATCTCTGTATAGTTTGATTTGTGATTCAGAGCTAAGAACATTTTGGTCGAATGTCGGCGGGACCTGCTTGGTGGTGTTATCGAAATGATTGATTCGGATGAATTGGATCACTTGACGACGCATTGGTAAATCATCAAGCTCCAACGAGCATTGAAACAATTTTAAACAATTCTGAGAGTTAATTTCTATGGAAATTTTCTCCGATGTTGAATGATCGATTTCATTATCTGTTTCATCATTTGGATTGATTGATAGGTCAATTTTTTTCAATCGGTCAATCTTTGGCCATTCTTGGTTTTCACACAAACCGATTATTCTACCTCGGCACCATTGTCTCAATTGATGGATCAAGCTTCTATCTCTCAGATCTTTAGCCAAGGAAAACAAATCGGGAACCAATATTGAATCGATGAAAATTTTTTGCGTATAAACGTAGCGTAGGTAGGCATATAGTACGGCAAATGAATGGTGGTCAAATCGTTTGAAATCGAAACTCAATGAACGTTTATAAGATTGAGCTATTGGATGGTCGAAATATTGGTTCAGAATAACGAACGAAACAAAAACTATTTTGGTATGACCATCGATTTTCGATTTGATTTTGACCATCGAATCCGATTCGCGAGCATTGTTGAATGTTCCAAGAGACAATATTGTTCTCTTGTCGATAGCCAAAGTCGATATTTTACTGATCATCGGAGTTGTTTGTAGACAGTATTGGCGATAACAATCGACCATCGATGTTTGTGAAGTCATAACCAATGAACTCTCACTGTTGGTGGATTTTGTTGGTATAGCAACGTAACAGGTTTTACTTTGGCTAGCCATCAGAACAAAATAATCGCTAAATGAAGTGGAGACCACGTGGCCAAATGATTCAGACTCATCGATCAGCTTGTACTTCAACAAGGGAAACACTTCATCATCTGTTTGATTGTTTTTTTTGGTCTCGATTTTCTGTCGACCATCCTCGATATAACATTGATAGGCTTGACCGTTCGGGCTCAACAAAACAAATTCATTTTTACCACCATAAACCGAAAAATACTTGACCAGTGGTGATGACTGAGAATGACAATCCTCGGTGATGTTTGTTGCAATTGGGAATTGATTGAACATCTGATAGAGAATGGTGGAGCATGTTGATGTCTCAAGATCATCAAGCGAACCAACAATCAAGATCAGAGCCGTTTGGCTCAATATTACCAACGCTTCACTGGTGCAGGCCACATCGACGATTTTGTATTTGTTCAAATGATTCAGCTTTACCGGTTTGGCTCTTCTAGGAGGATTTGGTTCTAGAGTTTTTCTGTTTTTAACCGGTTTTTGTTGTGATTGAATACGATTCGATTCCCAAGCCCAAATGGTCCCTGTTCCATTAGAACAAGTTGACGTGCACAGAGCCACAGAATACCGGTAGCTGGTAGAAATTTTCGTGACATTGCTCAAAATCAGTTTGGGTGTTGTTTGATTGCCACCATCGAGACCCAACTGGCCACAACCGTACAGCAAACCCGATCCAGTCAACAGTAACCAATAATGCTGTCCTTCCACTATTTTCTCGATCGAAAGGCCAGTAAGGGGTTTTATCAGCTCGGGTTGCTTATGGCAATCGTTCGTATGACCGACACCAAGAATACCATACCGATTAGATCCGTAACCCCAGGCCAAATGATTTTGATCATCGATCAAAATACAGCCACCATGATGAAGAT
The DNA here is from genome assembly GCA_034190945.1 of Octodonta nipae. Classification (NCBI taxonomy): domain Eukaryota; kingdom Metazoa; phylum Arthropoda; class Insecta; order Coleoptera; family Chrysomelidae; genus Octodonta; species Octodonta nipae. The sequence continues at coordinate 92,203 of JAVLUE010000364.1, read as the reverse complement.
CGTAAAAAAGATGAAATCTCTTTAGCCAACCAATTCGACAAAGCTCGGTGAGCTTTGAATACAAACCAACATCATTGATTGATTCATAGTTTTTCGAAAAAAAATTTAAAAAACGTAAAACTTTTAAAAACATTTAAAATTGAAAAATTTAATAAAGAAAGAAGAGATTAATCAATTTATTTAATTTTTTCTCTTCATTCCTCCCATGACGATGATGAAAAGTCAACACACACACACAAATCGCAAATAATTTGAACTTTAAACTTCAACACCCCTGAACTTTGGTCTAGTAAGATATATTGATTGAGAGAGAATCTTCATATTCAAGTAAATAAGAATATTCCGCTTTGTTGCTTTCAAGGAAATTGAAGAAATGTTCCAACATCGAGATGTTGTAATTGTTGACTCGTTTGACTTGGCTGTCGTTGATGTCTCAATGGTGATGACGGCGCCAAAGATGACTCAGCGGTGTTGAGCGAGTTCAATGATGCCTTAAGATCGATATTATTGAAACTGTTCGATTTTGAAATCGTTTTGATTAAATCGATGTTTTGGTTCGATTCTTCGTGACTGTTCATCGATGATTTTTGCCTCATCATCGTCATCATTGTTTGAGATTGAAATGGAGGTGGTGGTTCGGGTTGCTCAACCGAATTATGAAACTGAATATGACCATCATTCGGTCCGTGATTGTTGACATAGAGACACTGCAATCTACCACCAAAGAATTGATCATCAATCTGTTTGAAGTACTCTTGGCGTAGGCATGACCCTCGACAATGGAATTGATGCGAACGTTGATGGCACAAATCGATCGACCAAAAATGAAGCCCAAGAGCGGTATACTGAATCGAGGCAAAGAACAACAGTACAAAACAGAAGAAATTCGCTCTCAAACCACAATTGAACAGGCCAAAAAAGAACAGAACCCAAGCCAAACCACCGGTAACCAACAATGGTTTAAACCATTGTTTGATCATCGATAAGAAAGTGATCAATGTTATTGATTCGACCATCAAATAGAAGAGAACGATGAATAACAAAAACGAATTCCACGATGTTGGATGAAATTCCGATCGATTGAGGCTGATGTAGTAACCGAAAAACGAGTTTATAAACAAACAAATCACATTGGCCAAGGTGAAAACTTTTAGCAGATAATCGAAACGCGTGTCGTGTGGCTCGAAAATTCCACTCTCAAACAGATTCATCTTTTTTTTCAAAAATTAAAATTAATTTAATTCAAGTTTTAATTTTAAATTTAAGTTTCTAATTTTCCCAACAGTTATTCAATGGAATAAATAATTTTATTTGTAGACAAAAAAAAAACATTAGAACGCCTACCGATTTAAAATTGGCTGCTTGTTGTTGGTTTGCTTGTTTTTTTTTTTTGGCTGCCTGTTTCTGTTGTTTTTGCTGGAAAGGCGTTTTCTTCTTCTAGTTGTTGTGGTTGTTCATCGGTTCTCATTTCGGCTTGTCAACAAAATCGATCTATCGTATTTATCAGAAAAATCGTTAATCGTTTTTTTTCAATCTCTTCAGAGATAACATTCTTTTTTTTAGTTGATCGATGTTAAAGAATAACAGTAGAATAAGTTTTACATCGATTCGCAGCGACATCGAAGATGATTATTGGTTTCGAGTGTTGAGGATTTGCTCGCAAACCAATCCATCATATTTTGGCTGCGAATTTCCTAGCCGTGCGTTCAAACATTTCGAGTACATCGATTCGGGTACTTATAGTCATGTGATCAAGGCCGAAGCCGTCAACTTTAACGATGTTGCCATTGTATTCAAAATCATCAAAGTGCTTCAGAAGCCCATCCTGAATAAACTGAGCACACTGTCGTTCAATGGTTTTGAATTGTATGCCGATGTTTATCAAGAGATTGTCATTCTATCTTGCCTTTCGAATCTACATCAAGTGGTATGTGATCAACACGGTTACGAGTATCAAGCTCATTCATATTCGAAAACCTACACCACCAAGATTGTCTATGGTGATATACCAAACTATTTCCTAGTTCGTAAATTTGACGAAAACAATCCCAAAGCCAAAGCGGTGGAAAGGTTTGAGGATTTGTTTGGTGTGCCACGCGAGCACCTAGCCATCATCATGAAATGGTGCGGTGAATCGTTGTGGCACTTGGTCAATCAACAACGTCCTAATCCTCGGTACGTAGGTTTTCATGGTGGTCCCGGTTTCGGAAACGGCGGTATCATCACTGCCGATCAATTGCTAAGCGTCTGTTATCAGGTGACGTTGGCCCTGGCCGTCACCGAAGGCCTCTACGAATTCGAACATCGTGATCTACATGTGTGCAATATTCTGGTGAAACCGACCAAGAAAGATCTGGTTCGTTTTGTGATTCGTTCTTCGACTTATCGAGTGAAAAGCTACGGTGTCAAAGCCTGTATCATTGATGCCACATTTTCACGAATACGGATCGGTGATAACACTCATTTCACCGATCTATCGAATCGGCTTAAAGGTACGGCATCGAATCCCAATCCCGATTCTCAGGAGGTGGCCTATCAAAAAATGTACCTACGGATAGTTGATGCTTGGCGTGATTGGTTCCCAATTACCAACATATTTTGGCTTACCTATCTGTTCAAAGAAGTGTTGATATCGGATGCTTTTGTAGCCGATAAATGCCCGCACAAAGATCGAATTACAAAAAATTTACAAACATTGATCCAAACAATCAGCCAATATTCATCATTGATTGATTTTGTTTCCGATATGTTCGAGGATAGTAACAACAACAAAAATAATTCTCAAAACAAACAGGAGAAAAAATCTCAAAACTCACATGGTGTAAGATCATCAATGAGCAATTTCAGTAGATTCATCTCCAATAACCAACATTAATTCGAATAAATGAGTTTTCTTTTAAGAGATTAAAATTCTAGGTCCCCCGAGTTTTTTTTTCGAGGCGTTTTATTAAAAAAAAAACTAGCTTAACCTCCAATGTGGACGTATTTCAATTCGTTTTCCAAAATCGGATACATAGTATCGGTGATGATGTGACGGATCATTTTGTTGAAAATGACCAACACAGCTTCGGTGATGATGTTGACGAATGGATCCAAGAATGGAAATTGTTTGAGATCAATTTTCACCTCGGAGATTTCGTCGAGTTCCAAATTTCTTCAACACCAAACCACCATCAGCGGTCAAACCCATGGAGATAAACATTTTGACGGTTCCGATTTGAGCCGAGATTGGAGTATCAGGCAATGGCAACAAACCAACTCGAATGGCCAAAGTGGTGTCTGCCGAGATTGGATGGGCTTTCACCTCCAGAGAGGCGATCATACTGTCGTTAACATTATCCAACTTAACGTTACCAACACGACTGATGTTGGCCAAACCATGAACAATAGTGCTCTTCAACTTGATGTGACCATCGAAAATTTCGATCAAATGTCCCAGTTCATTTTTGATATTGACTTCATAGTCCTTGTGCAGTTTCATAGGATCCATTTTGCCCATAAATTGGCTCAAAATTTGATCGATAAATTTGTTGGTTTGCTCCACCTCATCATCATCGGCTTTCACTGAAAAAAAAATCAATTCAAATTTTTTAACAATCCATTGAATGAGTTTTACTAACCAAAGCTGACCGACGCCAAGGCACAGACAGCGGCAAACAGTAAAAATTTCATTTTTAGATACTTCTAATAATGTCTTCTTGTAATTCGATCAAAAACTACTGAGTTTGTAATGTAAAACGTTGAGCGCTTTTAAACGCTTTTCCCCATCGTTGGTTGAGAAGATCATAGATTCCAGAATGGCGATAACATATCCTTCAAAATCTTATCAATCGAATGTGCATCCACAAAAATGGATCAATCTATGATTGGTTTGATCTTCAAATGGAGATGTGCTTCCTGATTACGTTCTCTCACTTGAAATGTTCTATAAAAAAAATTAATTTAAATCAATTAAAAGAAAAATTATAATTAACAGTTGAATGGATGCACTTCAAAAAAAATGATGGCCATATCTAAGAAAAAATTTGGGCTCTCTCTTTCATCAGTTTGGATGGGTTTGTTTTGCTTTTTAAAATCTCTTTAGTGACTGATCTTGAACCTTGGAACCTCGGATAGCAATCTCAGTAAAACTCAAGCCAGAAAATGCTTGATTTAGATTTATAAGAAATTATATTAAATAGTTGAGAGAATTTATTCTTCAAAATTTTGACTCATCAAGGACCAATGAGAATGATTAGGACCTTTGAAAAAAAAAACTTGGAAAAGCATGATTTGGCAAGATTTTGAAAGCATATTAAGAAATAGTTGTTTACAGCTAATCTTAAGTTTTGGTTTAAAGAGGGCGCTTAAATTTAAAGTTGAGCCTAATTTTATTCATTAGAATTAATGAATGAGAATAAAATTCAATAAATTTTCGAACTTTTTTTATTTTAGTAAATGTCAACAAAGCAAGAAAAAAATGTCTTAAATTGGCATGGTGTGTGGTTAGGTTCGTATTGTTAAAAACATGATTTTTCTCAATTTCATCATAGTTTTGGTATTGAGTATAAAATCGATTTTTGCCCAAAAATCATTCGATTGTGATTTTTCCCAAGTCATGACAATAGGATTGAAGGATGATCATTTGTGGATAATAACGGATAGAGATCTATTTAAATATCTTTCCACCATCATCGATTATAAAAGTTTTAAATTCAATTTCTTTAGAGAAGATCCAATTTATGATCGTATGTATGATGTCTTTCCCGAAACTTGGTCATCTCTGGAATTTGAAAGAGACTACAGAAGTGAATTCGAAGATCGAGATAAAGTGACGGCAGGAGTTTTTCCCAATTTTATCACTTTCATTAGAGACAATGGTTTGGATGTTGGATTTATTAATGATTTTTATGTGAAATCCTATGCTTGGATTCGATATTGGGATAGTTTTCAGTTGAGTGTTAAAGATTATGTTAGCAAATCGAAAAGAGGATACAACCATCATGTTGTGCGTCTCATCTCATCACCAGATGTAGATTTTTTATCATTGACTTGGGGACCGATTATGAAATCAAAACTTTGGATCTGTGAAGACCATTATATTGAATCGCCAAAGGGCTCTCTATGCTTATCTCAAGATAACAAAACTATTGGTTTCTCAGGTGGATGCAAAACAGAAGGTTTCACTTCTTTCTTCACCCAAGTTGATTTGGCATTCGAAGATGAAAACTATCTCTTCCTGATTCATGTTAATCATACGTTGTTTTCAGTGATCAAAAAAGACTTTTTCAACGAGCCAAACTATCATTCAAGTCTTTACATCACAGGCCCAATCAATAAGTTCATGGTGTGCAAGGAGCTTGCTAAGCCTAAAACGAAAAAACCAAGAAAACCAACACCACCCACCACTAGACGGCCATCATTCTGGGAGAGGAAGGGCAAAATTTGGTTGATCTTCATTGTAACATTTCTATTGTTTATCACTCTAATGTATTGCTTTTATCGAAGATTTTTTTATCGAAAAATATTCAATTTACAAAAGAATAGAAGGATGCGGAAAATATCTATTCAAACAACGAACGTCCTGAAAAAATATTATTTAAAATAAAATGAATTTCAATTTTTTTTTAATTTCAAATCAATTGATTTAAACCTAAAATAAAGTTTTTTGATGAATCTTTGAAAATTTAAATTAATTAATTTTAAAGATTAAACGTATGCACTTCAACCAAAGCCTCTATTCATCAGTTTGGATGAGTTTGTTTTGGCTTTTTACAATAGTGGCTGATCTTGAACTTTAAAACCTGATATTAATAAAACTCAGTCGAAAAATGTTTGATTCAGTTTTAAAATTATCAAGAGAAATTTGAATAGTTGGGAAAACATTCAAATGATTTGAAAACGTTGACTAATAGGCCTTGAAGCATCTCAAAGGTTTTTTTTTGTAACAAGAACTTTTTATTTAAGCCTAGCTTTATTTGTTCTACTGAAAAATTCGATCAAAATTTACTTTGTTTCTCTATTAAATGTCTGAAAAAAAGCAGCAAGAGTTGGTTCGATTAGTTTTTTGTTAAACATGTATTTTCTCAATTTCATTATAGTTTTGGCGTTGAGTATCAAATCGATTTTTGCACAGAAAGCATTCGATTGTGATTTCGAGCAAGTCATCGCAATAGGATTCAAGGATGATCATTTGTGGATAATGACTGATAAGGATCTATTCAAATATTTTTCCACCATTGTCGATTATGAGAATATGAAATTCAATTTCCACAAAGAAGATCCAATTTATAACCATATTTATGACCTCTTCTTTCAAACGTGGTCATCTTTGGAATTTGAAAAAAAATACAGACAATATGTCGACGACCGGGATAAAGTTACAGTGGGAATTTTTCCAAATTTTATCACTTTCAACAAAGAAAATGGCCTGTTTAGGGGGTTTTGGAAAAGTTATTATCAAAGATCGTATGCCTGGGTTCGATATTGGGATAGTGTTCATATGAGCATCGAAAACTATGTTAGCAAGCAAAAAGAAAAGTTTTCTAGTGATTTTGTACGTCTAGTTTCATCACCAGATAGAGACTTTTATTTCGTTGTCTTGGAGATATAATGAGAATTTAATTGATGAATTGAAACTATGGATCTATGACGACCAGTTTCTTAACACGGCTTTGGGCTCTGTTTGTATCTCTTCGGATAGAAAAACCATCGGTTTCTCAGATGGATGCGATGCAAAAAATTTCGCTGCATTTTACACTAATGTTGATTTGGCTTTTGAAGATGAAAGCTATCTCTTTCTGATCAATAATGTTAATCAAACGTTTTCAGTTATCAGAAAAGACTTTTTTAACGAGCCAAACTATCATTCAAGTCTTTACATCACAGGCCCAATCAATGAGTTCATGGTGTGCAAAGAGCTTGCAAAGCCTAAAACGAAAAAACCAAGAAAACCAACACCACCCACCACTAGGCCACCATCATTCTGGAAGAAGGGAAAAATTTGGTTGATCTTCATTTTAACATTTCTGTTGTTTCTCCCGTTACTGTATTGCTTTTATCGAAAAACATTCAATCCAAAAAAAATTAGAATGATGCGGAAAATATCTATTCGAACAGTATTACGTCCTGGAAAAATGTCATTTATAAAAACTTCAAATAAATTTCAAATCAATTGATTTAGACCTAAAATAAAGTTTTTTGATGAATTTTTGAAAATTTAAATAAATTAATTTTAAAGATTAAACGGATGCACTTTAACTAAAGCTTTTATTCATCAGTTTGGATTAGTTTGTTTCGGCTTTTTACAATAGTGACTTGAACCTTAGAACCTAGTGTCAATAAAACTCATGCGGAAAAAATTGATTCAGTTTTAAAATTATCAAGAGAAATTTGAATAGTTGGGAAAACATTCAAATGATTTGAAAACGTTGACTAATGACTAAGGCCTTGAAGCATCTCAAAGGTTTTTTTTTTTAACAAGAACTTCTTATTTAAGCCTAGCTTTATTTGTTCTACTGAAAAATTCAATCGAAATTTTTTAAAAGAATTTTTTTTCTTTATTAAATACCTTAAAAAGCACCAAGAGTGTTTTAAATTTTTTAGCTCGATTAGTTTTATTAATTTTTGTTAAACATGTATTCTCTTAATTTTATTATAGTTTTGGCATTGAATATCAAATCGATTTTTGTACAGAAAGCATTCGATTGTGATTTCGAACCAGTCGTCGCAATAGGATTCAAGGATGATCAATTGTGGGTAATGACTGATAAGGATCTATTCAAATATCTTGCCACCGTTTTAGATTATGAGAATATGAAGTTTAATTTCTACAAAGAAGATCCAGTTTATAACCAGAATTGTGACCTCTTCTTTCAAACTTGGTCATCTCTGGATTTTGAAATAGAATACAGACAATACCTCAACAACCGGTATAAAGTTACGGTGGGAATTTTTCCAGATTTTATCACTTTTAGCAGAGACAATGGTGTTTACGACCCGTTTTTCAGAAGTTATTATCAAAGATCTTATGCCTGGCTTCGATATTTAGATAGTGTTCATATGAGCGCCGAAAACTATGCCATCAAATCGGCAACAAAGTTCGCTCGTGATTATGTACGTCTCATCTCATCACCAGATAGAGACTTTTTCTCATTGTCTTTGAGATATGATAAGAAAATATATCAGATAAATCACTTAAAACTATGGATTTATGACGACCAGTTTCTTGACACGGCTTTGGGCACTGTTTGCATCTCTCAGGATAGAAAAACCATTGGTTTCTTAGATGGATGCAATGCAGAAAATTTCACTTCATACTACACCAATGTTGATTTGGCTTTCGAAGATGAAAGCTATCTCTTCCTGATTCATTTTAATCATACGTTGTTTTCAGTGATCAGAAAAGACTTTTTCAACGAGCCAAACTATCATTCAAGTTTTTACCTCACAGGCCCAATCAATAAGTTCATAGTGTGCAAGGAGCCTGCTAAGCCTAAAACGAAAAACCAAGAAAACCATTACCACCCATCACTAGGCCAACATCATTCTGGGCAAAGGGCAAAATTTGGTTGATCTTCATTGTAACATTTCTATTGTCTATCACTCTACTGTATTGCTTTTATCGAAGATTTTTTTATCGAAAAAAATTCAATTTACAAAAGAATAAAATGATGCGGAAAATATCTATTCAAACAGTATTACGTTCTGGAAAAATATTATTTAAAAAAACTTATAATTAATTTTAATTTTTTTAAAAATTTTAAATCAATTGATTTAAACCTAAAATAAAGTTTTTTAATGAATATTTGAAAATTTAAATTAATTAATTTTAAAGATTGAATGAAAGCACTTTGATTAGAACCTTTATTCATCAGTTTGGATGAGTTTGTTTTGGCTTTTTACAATAGTGACTGATCTTGAACCTTAGAACCTGATATCAATTAAACTCAGGCGGAAAAAATTGATTCAGTTTTAAATTATCAAGAGAAATTTGAATAGTTGGGAAAACATTCAAATGATTTGAAAACGTTGACTAATAGGCCTTGAAGCATCTCAAAGGTTTTTTTTTTAACAAGAACTTTTTATTTAAGCCTAGCTTTATTTGTTCTACTGAAAAATTCGATCGAAATTTTTAAAAAAATTTTTTTTTTTCTATAAAATGCCTTAAAAAGCACCAAAAGTGTTTAAATTTTTTGGTTCTGTTAGTTTTATTACTTTTTGTTAAACATGTATTTTCTCAATTTTATTATAGTTTTGGCATTAAGTATCAAATCGATTTTTGTACATGAAGCATTCGATTGTGATTTCGAGCAAGTCATCGCAATAGGATTCAAGGATGGTCAATTGTGGATAATGACTGATAAGGATCTATTCAAATACTTTTCCACCATAGTCGATTATGAGAATATGAAATTCAATTTCTACAAAGAAGATCCAGTTTATAACCATACTTATGACCTCTTCTTTCAAACTTGGTCATCTCTGGAATTTGAAAATGAATACAGACAATACCTCGACAACCGGGCAGTTACGGTTGGAATTTTTCCAAGTTTTATCACTTTCAGCAAAGACAATGGTCTGATAACGGGGTTCATGAAACATTATTATCAAAGATCGTATGCCTGGGTTCGATATTGGGATAGTGTTCATATGAGCACTGAAAACTATGTCAGCAAGGTCTCTCGTGATATTGTACGTTTCATCTCATCACCAGTTAGAGACTTTTTCTTATTGTCTATGAAATATGTAAAATATGATCCAAAACTATGGATCTATGACGACCAGTTTCTTAACAAGGCTTTGGGCTCTGTTTGTATCTCTCCGAATAAAAAAACCATCGGTTTCTCAGATGGATGCGATGCAAAAAATTTCGCTCCATTTTACCCTAATGTTGATTTGGCTTTTGAAGATGAAAGCTATCTCTTTCTGATCAATAATGTCAATCAAACGTTTTCAGTTATCAGAAAAGACTTTTTCAACCAGCCAAACTATCATTCAAGTTTTTACCTCACAGGCCCAATCAATAAGTTCATGGTGTGCAAAGAGCCTGCCAAGCCTAAAACGAAAAAACCAAAAAAAACCAACACCACCCACCACTAGACGGCCATCATTCTGGAAGAAGAGAAAAATTTGGTTGATTTTCATTTTAACATTTCTGTTGTTTCTCCCGTTACTGTATTGCGTTTATCGAAAAACATTCAATCCAAAATGATGCGAAAAATATCTTTTTAAACAGTATTACGTCCTAGAAAAATCTTAAATAAAACTTTAATTTAATAATATTTTAATTTCAAATTTTTTAAAAATTTCAAGTCAATGATTTAAACCTAAAATAAAGTTTTTGATGAATTTTTGAATTAATTTTTGAATTGATTAATTTAAAGATTAAATGGGTGCACTTCAACCAAGACCTCTATTCATCAGTTTAGATGAGTTTGTTTCGGCTTTTTACAATAATGACTGATCTTGAACCTTAGAACCTAATGTCAATGAAACTCATGCGAAAAAAAATGCTTGATTCAGTTTTAAAATTTTCAAGAGAAATTTGAAAACGTTGAGTAATAGTCCTTGAAGCATCTCAAAGGTTTTTTTAACAAGAACTTTTTATTTAATCCTAGCTTAAATAAATTTGTTCAACTGAAAAATTCGATCGAAATTTTTTGAAAGAATTTTTTTCTCTCTATTAAATGCCTTAAAAAGCACCAAAAGTGTTCAAATTTTTTAGTTCGATTAGTTTTATTATTTTTTTGTAAAACATGTATTTTCTCAATTTTATTATAGTTTTGGCATTAAGTATCAAATCGATTTTTGTACAGGAAGCATTCGATTGTAATTTCGAGCAAGTCATCGCAATAGGATTCAAGGATGATCAATTGTGGATAATGACTGATAAGGATCTATTCAAATATTTTGCCACCATTTTAGATTATGAAAACATGAAATTTAATTTCTACAAAGAAGATCCAATTTATAACCATATTTATGACCTCTTCTTTCAAACTTGGTCATCTCTGGAATTTGAAAATGAATACAGACAATACCTCGACACCTGGAAAGTTTCGGTTGGAATTTTTCCAAGTTTTATCACTTTCAGCAGAAACAATGGTCTGTACTTGGGGATTTTTAAAAGTTATGTTCAAAGATCGTATGCCTGGGTTCGATATTGGGATAGTGTTCATATGAGCACTGAAAACTATGTCAGCAAGAACACTCGTGATTCTGTACGTTTCATCTCATCACCAGTTAGAGACTTTCTCTTATTGTCTATGAGATATATGAATAAAAATTATGATCTAAAACTATGGATTTATGAGGACCATTTTCTTCTCACGGCTTTAGGCAATGTTTGCATCTCTCAGGATAGAAAAACCATTGGTTTCTCAAATGGATGCGATGCAGAAAATTTCACAACATACAATTTCAATATTGATTTGGCTTTTGAAGATGAAAGCTATCTCTTTCTGATCAATAATGTTAATCAAATGTTTTCAGTTATCAGAAAGACTTTTCAACGAGCCAAACTATCATTCAAGTCTCTACATCACAGGCCCAATCAATAAGTTCATGGTCTGCAAGGAGCTTGCAAAGCCTAAAACGAAAAAACCAAGAAAACCAACACACCCACCACTAGACGGCCATCATTCTGGGAGAGCAAGTTTTTTTTCCCTTATGTTTTATCATTTCTACTGTTTCTGATTTTCCTGTATTGCGTTTATCGAAAATTTTTCGATCGAAAATTTATTCGAGAAATATCGGTTCGATCAAAAGCTGAAGAAAGCAAAGTTTCGAAAAAATTCAACTCTAAATAAATTAATTTGAAAAAACTATAGTTGTTGTTGTTCTCTGAATAGGCCGAATAGAATGAAATTCGATTTTTTCAATATAAATTTTAATGAAATCGATTCAACTCAATAAAACTAGTACTGGGTTGCTTTTTCAAAAAATTCAAACTATTCCGCTATGAAAATTTGGCAAAATTTTATTGTGGTTTTGGCAATCGGTTTTGCTCAAACCCAAATGGAACATCCAGAGTTTTATTGCAATTTTGAAGAGGTCATTGCTATCGGATTTAGGAAAAACTATCTTTGGGTAGTTACCGATCAATATCTATTCAAATATTCGGATCGAGTTTTCGACTCGAAGAGTTTAAAGTTTAATTTCGACAAAGAGAAACCGATTTTTCGGTTTGTTTATGATGAATTTTTCCAAACTTGGTCATCAATAGAATTTGAACAAGAATATCGAACAGCCTTGAATGATCGAAGTGAAGCTTCGGCCGGAATCTTCTCATCGTCTTTCATTTTTTTTCGAAAAGGAAGAAAATATAAAAATACCATTTCGATATCGTATGCTTGGCTGCTATTCAAAAGTAGATTTTTTCTGATGGTCTCTGATTATACTCGAATGAATGCTGCTGAGGAGATACGTTTCATCTCATCATCCTATAGAGAATTTTTCGCCCTTGCCTGGCAAAATGAAGCATCTCAGTATTTTTATGAAGATCGTTTCTTCCAGTTGAACGACGGATATTTATGCCTTTCCCCAGATAGATCAATATTTTTCTTATTCTCCTTCACTGAAATGCCAAGAGAAATATTTGAAATCATTTTTCATGAAAATAGATTTGGCTTTCGAAAATGAAAGCTATCTGTTTTTGATAAAAACCAATGATACCTTGACAATAATAAAAAACGATTTCTTAAACCATCCTAACTCGGAATCAAGTTTCTATCGAACCGGTCCCATCGATCAATTCATGATTTGCAATGAAAATTCTAATCTTCAAACAAGAAATAAAGCTAGAATAAAAAATTCAACCAATAATCAAACACCAAACTCGATGAAATGGGAAGAGTGGAAAAAAAATCTTTTCGTTTTCTTGCCCACAGTTTTCGTTTTACTGGGTCTTTTCTACATTCCTCAGTGTTTAGCCATCAAACGATGTAACAGAATCTGTTTAAAAACTAAAAAAATCATTTTTGATTCGAAATTAATAATCAAGAAAATAGAAAACAAAATCGAGGAGAAAAAACTCAAAATTCAAAATATTTGAAAAAAAAACTTTTTAATAAATTTATTTTACTAACCATTTCATAGATGGCATTAAAAGCAAGTTGTTGAAAAAATATTCGAATCACATGTTTTCTGTTTTGGTGTTTTCTGTGTTCTCCGATCATGTTGTCGTTATCGGCAACAGTGTTTCGTTTCTGTAAGGCTGCCAATATCCTCAAACCATCATCAATATCATTGATACGTGGTTTAACATCTATTGATTCCTCAAGTCTCGATAATCGTTCGAAATGTTTTCGATTGGCCAAATTGGATCATCGTGGTTTTATCGTTTGTTCTGGTGCGGATGCCGAAGATTATCTTCAAAATCTGTTAACCAATGATGTTGGGCATTTGAGAAAACCCGAGACCAGTTGTCTTTATGCTTTCTTATTGAATGATCTTGGTCGAATAATGGTGGATATGTTTGTTTATCGTTTACCACAGACCAACAGCACCGATGATGCTGTTGATGATGAATTTTTGATTGAAGTCGACCGAGCGGTTGTGCCAAATCTAGTGAAGCTGTTGAAGCGTTACAAAATTCGGAGAAAAGTTTCGATATCAACCAAAAACGATTGTCACAGTTTTGCTCTATTTCCAAACGAAGGAATGCATTCGGATTTGATTGATCTGAATCAATTGAAAACACCATCCTCAAACGATATTGAGTTGAAAAAGTTTGCTGAGCTATTTTCCAATTCTCCAAACATGTTGCTAACACCGGATCCCAGAAATTCTATTTTTGGCTTTAGGATAGTGAATTTTGACCAAGAACACGATTTAGATGATGGTGATGAGCATCGATCATTAATCTCTGATCTGAAATCATCACCAAACAAAATAAATCGAGAAAATTTCGAAATCAACTCGGTAAGCAGTGCCGAATATCGGTCGTTTCGTTATTGGCATGGATTTGGCGAAGGTGTCACTGATTTTCCGCCCGAGAGTTCATTCCCATTTGACGCCAACGCAGAACTGTTGAATGGTATTTGCTTTCAGAAAGGTTGCTACATTGGCCAAGAGTTGGTGGCAAGAATCTATCATACCGGGGTTATACGTAAACGAATGATGCCGATCGAAATACTCGAATCAAACAAGAATGGTGATGAGAGTTCACCGTTGTTGTCTTCGCAACAGTTACCTGCCCAGAACATCATCAATCAAGAGGATGGAAAAGTTATGGGACGTTTTCGTGCCAACTTTGAACGTAAAGGGTTGGCGGTGCTGAAATTTCAACAAATTTTATCTAATAGTTCTCCGTTGTGTTTGAACACTTCGGGTTTATCAATCAAAACTTGGAGGCCATCTTGGTGGCCCGATACGATCGAATAAAACGGTCAAAAATTCTTATCATTTTCATTGTTCAAAGTTTATTAAATTTAATTTTTAACTTTCAGAGATTCTTCACTTTTTTGAACTTGATTGAATTGTCGTTGAAAAACCTGTTTGTAGCGAGTAATCGCTTAGAGATCATCAACCCATTTCGAGTGAACCAGTTTGAAAACAGTTTGGTGTAGGTGTTTCAAACTGGGTATCCGGGTATTACCGTTCTCTTTCGACAGATCTCATTAATGTTATCGGCACGCTTCAGTAAACATTCATTCTCGTAATCGTAGTTATTTTCAAATCTCAAATTGAAATGAATAGCTTGCCAAAGAACAGAATGGTTGGTTCGGTTATGTTTCGACCTCCGATCACTGTCACCAATTGGCCAGTGCTCCATAAACTGCAACCAAAATTTCTGTCTCGAATCAAATCGTTTTTGGTGTTTGGTGAACACGGAACCGAGTGTTTGCTACTCACCAAACAAAATCAGCTCTACGGTTTTGGTGAGCAAAAGTCTTGGCCATCGTTGGGCCTGGGACATCGTGATCCGGTCCTGGGCGAGCCCAGCGAAATCATTGATTTTGATTGTTCAAAGAGAAAAATTGTTGACGTCGCTTTTGGTTGTCGTCATGTGATTGTTTTGTCGAGTGATGGACAGATCCGTAGCTGGGGAGATAATCGTTTTGGTCAACTAGGTTCATTGAATGTTTTCGAATCGGCTCGACCGCTGCTGGTTGGAATGCATATTGCAAAAATTCGATGTGGCGCCAATCATACGCTGGCGTTAACCACCACTAATCAAGTTTTCGCTTGGGGAAGAAACAACTACGGCCAAATTGGCATCGGAAACAATCACGATCAATCGTTACCAATCAAGGTTGCCGATCTTGAATCGTTTGTCATCACCGAGATTGCCTGTGGAAGTTCTCATTCGATGGCTCTCACACAACAAGGACAATTGTTCGCTTGGGGCGGAAATTCGTTTGGGCAACTTGGCATCGGGAATTGTACTCATCAAACCAAACCGGTTGAAGTGAAATTCGCGTTTAAATCATCGGCGACAAAGCTTACTGTAAAATCTATGTCATGCGGTGAAAACCATTCATTGGTGTTGATGTCGAATGGTGAAGTTTATGGATTCGGCCGCAACGATCATGGTCAACTGGGACAACTAAATGTACCAATTAGTGAAGGCAGCTGCCAACCAGTTCGCTTAACAAGCTCGATTCGATTCACTACCGTTTTCTGCCATCCATTGGCCGCTGGTAATCTTTCGACGGCCATCTCCATCGATGGCTATTGCTATTTGTGGGGTGATTTGAGTGGAGGCACTGCCGTTCTGGCCAGCGCGAACGATTTCGAGCACTCTTTGATGATGGTACGTGAACCGAAACAAACGCCATTGGCCTCGTTGGTAGATGTTTTCGCTTGCTATGGGCGACGTTCACGGGGAATCTTTCAAAGTGGACCGATGACACCATTCTTAGTGAACGTCGACCACGAGGAACAGATGAGAGGTGGAGGTTTTGGAAAACCAAATGGCTTGGTTGATCGTGTCAAACGCTCATTCGATGACATTGGTTCATCAGATTTGATATTCTTGGTTGATGAACGAAAGATTCATGCGCATAAATGGTTTTTGAAAATCTCTTCCACTTATTTCAATCGTCTGTTGGCTGATGAATGGAACAATCAAAGACAAATTTCTCTTCCGGATTCCGGGAAAAATATCGAATCGCCACGAATCATCAAGATTCACGACTATTCATATCGAGTCTTTTATGCTTATATTCGATTCTTGTACACCGATCATTTGGAATTGGACCATCCACAACAATCATCAAGTCATGAACAAATATCGAATGATGCTGATTTCGATTCGGAAGCCGATTCTTGTTCGAATTCTTCTTTTTGCCAATCGAATAATGTGGAACAAGAGTTGATCGAAATGCTTGATCTGGCGGATTGTTATTTGGACGCCGAACTGAAACACCGATGCATCGAACTGATGCGCCAATATTTAACCGTGGAAAATTGTTGCCACTATTATCAACTATCGCAACAGTATCAGCTCGAATTGTTGGAACAGGACTGTGTCCTATTGGCGGCCGAGAATATTTTCGATATTTGCCAAACCCGAACGTTTCGTACAATGGCTGAACAACTGTGCAAACAATTTTTGATGACTGTTGGTGAATCAAAATCAGCCATTTGATCAGTTTTAAAAATTTAAATTAGAAACGATTTTTTTTTGTAAGTTTTTAAAAATCGAAAACTTTTGAAAAATTCTCTCATCTTCTTCAATATTTATAAAAATGGTTTGTTCGTTTGTGTGTAACAGGTAGACGCAAAAATTGCAAAACCATAATTCTTGAAACTTTTACTCAATCTTTGTTAAGTATACCGCACCAAAGTTATATGGTTTTCATTTATTAAACTATCTATTAAGATAAAAAAGATCAAAACTTGTCACATTTTCTATGAAGGGTCTTTTGACTGCATAACTTCTGTAATGCTTTTTCTTTGTTTGACTGTTTCATCATTCACGCATACACAGTACGTGTCTGCGTGAATGATTTGTTCGATCTTTTTATTTGATTTTTCTCGGTTAAATTCTTTAATTTTTTTTTATTGATATTTTTGTGATGATTATTAAGTTTGATCGAGAAAACGCTTTCCTTTGGTGTCATGGATAGAGTGAAATTCAAGTCAAAAGTAAGTTCTAGAATCTATAGATGTTAAATTTGTTTAATTTTAAATTTTTTTAATTTGCATAGTGGAAACTAATTTAGGGATTATTCTTTTTGATGGAATGAATCATTATGGATTTCAAGGTAGGAAAGCAATTCTTTTCTTATCATTCATGTTATTTTACATTTTTATCATTTTTGTAAACTTAATCAATCAGTGTTATTTTAATCGGTTATTTTTTTCTGTAAAATTGATTTTGGTCATATTCAAACGCACAAAGATATTTTTTTAACATTCAATGAACTATTAGAAATTATTCAAAAAGCAAATACTTTCAGATCTATTGATTTGATAAAAATGAATCAATAATTTGGGTATTGTAGCTTAAAACTCTCTGGATAAAGTACCTTACTATTGAAAACTAAATGAAAAACCAAAAAAACTTGACTTATTACCCTGTTTAAGAGCGATTATTAAAATTGAAATCAAATGAATCAATTTTTGAAGAAAAGAAGTTTAGCTTAGAGAGACAGTTGTAGAAGAATATACTGTGATCATATCTTATGAAAGCTTATTTCTTTAAACTTACTCAGTATCATTTGAATCGGTTATTTTTTCTGTAAAATTTATTTTGTTCATATTTGAATGCACAAAGGTATTTGTTAACATTCAATTATCTATTAGAAGATGATGTAAAAAGCAAATACTTTCTAATTATCAAATTGAAACAAACGAGTGAATAATTTGAATATTTTAACCTGAAACTCACTAGACAAAGAACTTTATTGTAAAAAAATCAATGGAAAACAAAAAAATCTCAATTATTTCAACAGCCGAGCTGTTTAAAAACGATTATTAAAATTGAATTAATCAATTTTTGAAAGAGAATTCAGCTAAAAGACACAATTGTATAAGACTATGCTGTGCTATTTCAATAAGGTTGAAAAATTTTAAAAATCAATTATTGAGCATTCTATCTATGCTTGACAAAAATTTTTAAAAAACCGCAAAAAATCATTTAATGCGGTATTTCAATAAATACAATTTGGGAGGCTCAAAACGGCAAAAAACATTGAGCTAAAAATGAAAATGAAACAGTAATTATTGACAGAACCAAGCCTTAAACAAACAAAAAGGAATCTGTTTAACACATTCGCTGCTGTGCATCTCATACGTATGGTAGCTGGCCGGGAAAGTGTCAAATTGAAAACTTCGAAAAATTGAAAAATTGAAAATGCCTATTAAGAAATCAGAGGAAGATTTTAAAACACAGATCTACGAAAAGAAATTTTAATTCTTAGAAAAAAGAAATTCACACTCTGCTTAAAAATCATTGAAGCGTTTCTTTCAAAAACTCAGGGAAAAGTGATTCAAATCAAAGAGTATCGCTCAAATGTCAAATTTTCTTTAATATATGAAAGGACATAGACTTTCTTGCATAGGCTTGAACTCATCTGAAGAGTTGTGTCAACAACATTGTATTAGACCTAAAGGTGAAGATGAGGCATTCGTTATCACTTATGAGACCCAATATTCTCAATTATTATAAAGGTTCAACAGATAAAGAGCTTTAGTTCTTTGAAAAAGCCAGAGATTTAAAATATCTGGGTACTATCGAAATCAAAAAAATAATACTAAGCACATATCATTGTTTTTATAGTCTATGTGGAGTTAAATAAGATCAATTCTGGCCTACCAATTTGAGACATGGACGATCATAAAACTGTATGCAGCAAATATTGCGGGTTCTTAACAAAAAATTTATGCTTAAAATCTACGAACTTGCTTCGACCCGAATACAAAAGCTTTCAACAAGAAAAAATCAAGAGCTCTATCAAAGCAAAGTTAAAACCTATATGTTTCAATTCATCAGAATGCGAGATAATTCAATAATTTGGTCACTAATGAAAAGAAAATATTTAAACTCAAGAAAACCTTGGCATTGGTACCAGTTGGAAAACTAAGATGATCAAGAACTTAAGCGGCTTAAATTATCACCAAAATCAATCCTTGCACAAACCTCGAAATGGTTAAGGCTCGCCTGCAGGCTTATAAGTTTCAAGTCTTTTTGGACAAAAAAATTGGCAATGAATTTTAAGGTCTTAAATGGGTTTTTAAAATCACCTTGATTGAAAACCGATTTTAATTTACGGATTTGATAACAAAAAACGATGTATTGTAGAAATCGCGTATTTTGAGAGGAAAGTTTAAAGAGAAATTTTCAACAAAAAAAAAATCAGGGAATAACCTTTATTTTTCTCACTTCAAAGGTGACATACGAATGATAAAGGTTATTCCAGGGTGCGGAGCCACAGCGACGCGTGGTGGAGGGCATGCTGATGAGTTTATATGGACGCTCCAGGAAGGAGCTCCGGTGCACAGTTTAGAAAATACTGGTCTATTCTGTTTTATTTCCCGTGAAAGCGCATGCGATAAATCGAATTTCTTTTCTTCGCTTCGTGCGATATTTTTTTTGATCGTATCACTATTTTCGGAGTATCACGGGAAGATCAAGTAGGCACCACACGCCAACCTTCATTAATTTGAAGAGCTAACAAAAATGATTCATGATAGGAAAGATGATCTGTGTTTGTTTATCCGTTATAACGTTCTCGTATTCTCTTCAATGACGGGAAAAAAGCATAAATTTTCTTCCAAAGAATCTGTTTGTTTGTTATGTTTTCTGTCTATTGGTGTTGGTGGATTGGAAAAAAATCCCATCAACTAAATTGATACGAAGCCAATCAAAACATTCATTTTTTGAGCTCTCATTCTATAAAAGTAAAGTGGATCATTCGCATCATTATCAATCATTCACCGTGGAATGTTTGTTCTGCAAATCGTTTTCTTTTCTCAAATTCTCGATCAATCTAAATTCGAATGACTTGAAGAGAGATTGGCAGGAGATTGTCACAAGTGTTCAAAGTTTGATTGAATGTATGCTCCAGTAGATGGCCAATCAAAATGACATGGCACCGACGCCGATCATTGAAATCACTGGGCCAAATGAAGAAGAAAACCACATTGGGCCAACAGTCAATGATTTGGCATTGGTCGATTACAGTTTGAACCGAGAATCGGTATCAACAAGACTCAACAATGAAACCGATCAAAATTCCGGTTCATTTCAAATGATTCGACGATTATCGTTGTCGATGTACGAAGCGGCAGTGAACACTGAAGAACTGAAACCAGTTGGTTTGCTCAACAAGATCGGCTTGGCCACTGTAATGTTAATTTTTTTGATGTTTGTGTTGGACGTCAGTACGCTGTGTTTGACGTTGTACCGATTGAGTAACGAAGATTTCGTTTTTCATCGTCTCGATTCGATCAGCTACCAATTGAAGATCGATTCGTTGGTGACCAACGAGGAGCATAACTCTGCCTACAATAGCGGAGAAAATTCTTTGCAATTGCTGCGAACCGATTTGAAAAGCATTGTCGATCAATACCATCGAAATGATTTTGATCTGGTCGATCATCGAATCAAAGCTCGAATCGATGTTATAACAATCGATCAAATCAAACAGTTTGTCCAATCGATGTCCACCAACCTAACTCAGACCAAATCCAAACGGTTGACGGTGATTGTTGTCACATTATTGGCCTTGGCTACCCATATGACCGGATTGATTGGCGTCATTAGGCGTTCCTTCACCCTGACACTGTTCGAAACGATTGGTCTATGTGTACAGCTAGTGGTCAAGCCATCATTCATCAAACTGACACCACTGACCTGGGCCCTGTGGTTTCTTCATTTGACCTGTTTGCCATTGTTTCTGATCTACCAATGTCGTTTGTATTTTGTGAAAATAGTCAACAAGTGAACTTTTTTTTTACTTCAAATAATTCGGAGCGTATCTTAGTAATTTGGGTTTTTTTTTGAAACAAGCAATGGTTTGCTAGATTATGCAATGTGTAGCGTATTGTGTTTAGCATTTTGTTAAGTTTTTTCCTAGAAAATTTGCAGTTAAGAGTCGTAGAGATGGAAAACAACCGCAACAAACAAGTAAAAAATCAATCAAAATTACCTGGTTATTATTATCGTCATTGATCAATCGTCGTCAATGACAATCCAATCATAATAATCGAGAGAGAAAGGGAGAAAAAGAGATTTTTCTAATTAAATTCCATCAAACTAATCGAGAAGTCTTTTTCTCTGAAATTAATTCAACATAATGATTGATCATTTCCGAAGAAATTTTTTTCCTTTTGTTAACATTCCATTTTGGCATTGTTCTCTGCCATTCTGTCGATTTTGAAATTTTCAACACGTTGAGCCAACAGAATCAATTGTTCGACCAATATCATCAGTTGATGGTAATTTATTTCTAAGAAACACCATCATTACCAACACGATAGAACAATCCACCAGCCATTAACCCTTTGGTGACAGCTTGAAAATCATCAACTACTCATGACAATGACGAAATCGTTCTCCATACATTGATCATACGGATTGGAAATTTTGAAAAAAAAAAAACATCGAACCAAATCTCTCAAGACGACAACAATAGATTCGATTGATTTGATTGATTGAGAAATTTGATTGAACAACAAAGAAAAACGATTCATTCATTCGCCAGTTGTGTCTCAATAGATAGGTGATCCAATCGAACAATCAAATCGATCAATCGTTGCGTTTTCGGAAAATTCATTTAAAAAAAAAAAATGACGATATTTTACCTTGAGATTGACTTGACTCGGTTCAATGATTGCCATTGATGAGTTTTTCTAAATTGAATTGGGCCTAGGAATTCGGTCCTCTGGAAGGACCTAGATTTTTTTTTGGAAGGAAGAGAGTTTGTTCTTCTTTGAAATAATAAAATAATTTATTATTAAAATAAAATTAATATAAAACAATTGAAAATAGAATAGAAAAAAAACAATAGATATAGATTTTGTTTTTGATAGCTCATCCCAGTTAGGAGATTTAAGACAATGTGTTCCGAGTTTGAGTGTGTCCAGTGTTTGTGTGTTTGCTGTTTTGGTCATTTTTTGGTCAACAATTTTGTGGCTCACCTTTATCCCATTCATCTCCAAGACAACACACCGATTTGGTGTGATTTGGAAGATGTGTAAAAAATAAAATAAAATTTCAACAAAAACATTTCCAAAGATATAAAGAATCACATTTGGGGCGAGAGGGGTTAATATAAAAAAAAAATTAAAAAAATCATCTGATTGATTGATTGACACCTGACACAGAAGACATTGGCCCGGTTCGGTTAACTGATCGTTCATCGATTAACGTTCATCGTCTTCAAGGGTTGATTGACACCCATTGATATGGATGTTAGTGTTCTCGTGTGTGTGTGAAGGGTTGATCGATAAAAAAAAAACAGCTAGTGCTTTATCTATCCAGAGTATTCCGCAGTTTTGGTTGTCGTGTTTTTGTGTTCTGCCGAAAACCGTTGAAAAATGAGATGAAAAAACATCGGAAAATCAAGATGATGAGTGAGTGAATGAAGCCGACAAAGAGAAGACAAGAGAGAGAGAGAGAGAGAGAGAAAGAGTGATAACCGAAAAGTCGATAACCCCGTTCGATGTTCGGTGACAAGAGAAGACTGGTTCGACCAAAAAAACCAATGGACAAACCAACGAACGAGCGTTTGTTCTTGAATGACATTGAATGATTTTTTTTTTCTTGTTTAACATATTGACGACAAAGATATGAATCTAGCGATAAACAACTACAACGAATGAGAGAGAGAGAGAAAGAAAGAACCGTTTGGACCATTCGAAACAAATCGAATCGATAATTTTCTGATTGAATGTTGGCCAATTTGAGATTTCTTTGAGAGTTCTGTTGAGTTGCCCCAGTGTCTATTTTCTTGAATTGGCTTTCATGTAGAGAGCGAAATAGGCGATTACACGAATGACGACCGCGTAGAAAACCAACGTTCCCATTAAAACATGAAGATCATCGTCTTGCAGATGAAAGTTCTGCATCACCAACGAAGGATTTTGATTGGAAGAGACGGCGATGAACCGTTCTAAACGATCCGTCAACGGAATCCGATTGTTCATATCGGAATCAAAACCAAAAACACTGGTATGCTCCCAAACACAGTCCATCACCTCTTCGACATCATCGCCAATCAAGCCACGCATCTGTTTCATGCTGAATGGTTCTGGTTGCGGGCATCGATTGAAACCATACAACGTAATCAAAGCCGATTCAAAACACAGCCGATAGTACGACAGATAGGTGAAAGGCTGCAGAAACTTTGGCAGCGTATCGATCTGGACCAACAACCCGGTGAACAGAAGTAACGGAATCTGGGCGACAGCCGCAAATATACTGGCAGCGTTCACATTGTGCACGAACAAAGCCGATATTGCGAGGCCTAAAAAAAAAACAAACAAAATAATCAGAAAAACTCATTCAATCAAGTTGTCATTGGATAGTCTATGAGAAGTTTGTCAGGTTGCTTTGTTGCTCTCAAAGTCACCTGTCAATGGCGCAAACACCTCAAAAAATTTCCATTGTCTTTTATTAATTAATAATTGCTAAAATTATCGAATATGATATTATTTCAATTAAAAGAATGAGCGTGTTTGATTGTTTGTGAAGCGGTGGTGGGCTGTTGCCCAACCACACACATCATTATCACTGATGATGTTTGTTCTAATGAAACATCACATCATCTTAATAAATAAATAATTTGTCATCCCTTATTTCAAGGTGTCATTTCAATCGATCAATCAATCAATGAAAAAAAGCAAACAAACAAACAATCGAACACCTCTCTTTCTCTCTCTCATCTAAAATATTTATTATCCGTCTTGTCCATCACGGTCAATTCGAATGGTCATTTGGCCTTTGATGAGTCATTGAGGCTGGAAAACTTGAAACAAACAAACAGAAAACAATCGAATTTTGATTCGATTGAAAGCTAAAAATTTCATCAGCGATTCGATTTAGTTTTTAGCTGAAAAAAGAAAAACAAAATGACAATGTTCCAAATGGAACAACAACGTGTTGTTCGCTAAGCACTATTTGTCTCTTTTTTTGTTCTTAATGGATTTGGGAAAACTGAATAGTTGTTTGTTTGTTTTGTTTGACAATGAAAAAGTGAGCCACAAGGTGGAGAAGGGATTAAATTTATAATCTAAAATGGCTATTTTCAATTTTTCTATTATAAGGAAACTAATTTATTACTTTTATCAATTTTGAGAATAACATTGTCACATTGTGGAACAGAGAGTGAGATTAACATTGAAACAAAGTTGTGAAACAACACTAACCAAATCAACACGTTATGAAACACATTCAAAGTCTTGGTTTTTTTTTGTGGTCAAAAAAAACAACTAAACCGGTTCTGTCATTCAGGTGACATGAATTGCAAAAATTGATAATCGTTTGATGATATTGAATGCGTACGAATGTTAATTTAAAAAAAAAAAAAAAAAAAAACTTTCCTCGATTTTGTTCACTTTCAATCTGTCTATTTGTTCGAAAGCGTACCCATTCTCCCCATTAAGCAAACACACACAAATTGCAGCACATTGAAACTAACTGGAAATGTGAAATTTAAGACAAACTGTGTAGAAAATGTTCGATTGATGTTTCAATTGATAAGCCACCAAGTTTAGATAGTGTTTTTTGAAAAAGCATACTCATTTTCTAATAGATTTTTTAACTATCTTTAAAGAAAGTAACAAGAGAGAGAGAGAGAGAGAGAGAGAGAGAGAGAGAGAGAGAGAGAGAGAGAGAGAGAGAGAGAGAGAGAGAGAGAGAGAGAGAGAGAGAGAGAGAGAGATAAATAGATAACTCACCAACACCATCGGCCACCAAAGCAATCAACAAAAGGATCAGGTTGAAATAGATGAACCTCCATGGTTCCCAAATCTGTCTGGTGATGAAGTAGGATGTCACACCAAATGCCAACGGACAAATCACCGTGGGAGTGAGATTGGTGAAATTTTTGGCCAAAAAGTACGAACTAAACGAATACCAACCGTTGAAATATTCTTTGTAAAAGACACCGACTTCCATAGGAAAGGTCAATATCACTGGCATCATCGATAGGAACACACAAAACACAATGGCAAAAAATATGAAACCAAAATTCAGAATGGCCAATGCACCGGGACCCTCCATCAGACTGTTGCCCAATGAAAAGGTTTCGTTCGAGCTGTAATCAGATCGGACCGCATCCAACAAATGTTTGATGCTATCCTGAGAGCAACCATCGGCTTCGCCGACTTGACTGTCTTTGTACAACACCATGTTAAGTAGAATGATCGAGAAACAGGCGAAAATTCTCAACATGTATTCAGTCGGATCACGAACCGATAACAACAAACAACGCGTCCACAGTAGAAATGTTTTGTACGCTTCACGTCGTTTTATTTGCTTTCTCGATCTGGAAAAAAATCAATCAATTTATGATGCCTTTGATGGAATTTTACCTTAGACAAATTTTGCGAATTGTCACCATTTCGACTGAATCTTCAGGCCATTGCCGAACCTCTTCCGAATAGTTTTTGGGCGATTCATCACTGAAACCAATGGAGCCATCAATCTCTTCAATAACTTTCTCATTCGATTGATTCTTGTTGACCACGTAACCGATTTCATGTTGTTGACTCTGAGCCGCAATCAATTCCCGAGTCTTTTCAGGACCGTAATCACTACTAGCTACCTCCAGCACGTAATCGGCCGGATTGTGATATGTCGGACATTTGAGGCCGAAACGAGACAAATAGGCAACTAGTTGACTAGTTGGACCATCATACATGCACTGTCCACCCTTGGCTACAACATAGAGCCGATCAAAGTTGGCCAAGATTCGAGCCGTCGGCTGATGAATTGAAGCTGCAATGGCCATCGGCTGTTCTGGATTGTGTGCCAATTGTCTGAGCAATGAGACACATTGCAAACAAGAGACCGAATCCAGGCCACTAGTTGGCTCATCCAAAATCAAAATGGACGGAGAGTGAATCAATTCCAGAGCGATGCACAACCGCTTCTGCTGTCCACCACTGCAATTCTCAGCCCGAACGTTTCGGCAAACCTCGAGACCAAGTTTCGCAATGATCTGATTGGCTAAATTACGATGATAAGTTTCATCTGGCAAACTAAGCGAAGAACCGGTTATTTTAGAATGAATTTTTCTTTTTAAAAGAATAAAGTCAAGAAACTAACCTGATGAGCAAGTCTGAATCGGGAAATGTGGTGGCATTGTAGGGAGTATCTTTATCATCGATTATCTTCACCTTGCATTTATTGTTCCGTTGATAGTTACGTAATTTAGAGGCAAACAACAAAGTCTCAAATACGGTGAGGCAAGGCATCAATGCATCCTCTTGAGCCATATAAGCCAATTTGGTTCGTTTCTTACAACCGGCAACCATGATATCTCCGCTGACGCCGATACGTCGTCTACCAGAGATACATTCGATCAAAGTTGTTTTACCGGCACCGGATGGTCCCATGATGGCCATCAATTCACCGGCTCGAATCGATCCACTAACCGAATTTAACAGACGCCGATACGTATGACCAAGAGATCCATTACGTTTTAGCAGATCTTTCCATTGGAAACGGGAGACATCGTAATTCAATCGACGCCAGATCAATTCCACTGGCCGTTGTTGTTCTTGTTTGCCAGAGAACAGTTGAACGGCCAGCTTCTTGGAATTTTTCACCAACAATGGCGAATCGATGGATGGCGAGGTTGCTTGATCAAAAACAACAACTGCTGAACCATTATTATTATTGTTGTTGTTGTTATTATTGTTGTTAAGACCATCATAGCCACCATTCATTTGCTGTTTACCACCATTGACCAATGAACGCATCGAGAATAGATTGATCAATCGATTACCACCACCATTATTACTTTGAATCGATTGTTGTTTCTGTAGAATCGGTGTCGTGGTGGTGACACCATTAAACTGATACGGAGAGATTGGCTTACTGAACTCCTGTTGTCCTGCTCCATACCCGGCATTGACATTATGAACAACATTATTCACCATTCCCGAATCGGGAGGCAAATCTTCGGGAAGGGCCAAAGCCACTTGCGAAGCACGTAACAAGGATGATGTTGATGTGGCCGGAATAGAGTAAACAACAGAGGCCGAAGATGTTGTCTGGGGAGGAGGTGGCGGCGGAGGCATTGGTGCCACCGAACTCGATGATTTACCCTGACGGTTTACCGTGTTGTGACTTGTGACTATGAATTTCAATGGTGTCTCGGTTAGTGGTTCACTTTCTGGATCGACACCATTCCTGGCCGAATATTCGACATTCAATGCCAATGGCTGACTGGTATTATTGATGTCATTGCTACTGCCAGCAACGGCAGCGCTTCGAAACTTGCTGAACGTTGATAAAGACATGATGATGATGATGATGATGATTGGATGACAAGATTTTATGAAAAATTTGACTAAACGAACGAATAAATAAACAAACACACCACCCAAACAATATGAGATTTGTTACAAAATCTTTATGAGTGTTGGACAACAGTGTTTCAAGTGAGAACAAACTTTGAACAAAACGAACGTTTTTGTTCGTTTTGTCTTGCTTTGAAAATGCGAAGACCAAGTTGAATAATGGATTATGTTGAATAAAAATAATAGTTGAAGACTGTTGAGCAACCAAAATCCTTATTCTTCTTGTTGATAACACAGACTCAATGAGTGAGTGACACACACACACAATTCAATTGAAACGCTATTTAAAGTTTTTAATATAGAAAAAGTTTCTTCTCAATTTCAGCGAAGAAGAGAATTGAGAGTTCCATC
This sequence comes from Octodonta nipae, assembly GCA_034190945.1. NCBI lineage: Eukaryota > Metazoa > Arthropoda > Insecta > Coleoptera > Chrysomelidae > Octodonta > Octodonta nipae. The sequence goes on along the minus strand of JAVLUE010000364.1, from coordinate 64,390 downwards.
CGCTATTCATATCATGGTCACTTTATCAATCAAAAGTGCTGTTTGATCAGATCCACAGGGTCCTTACAAATTCATCGTCTCTATTTTGAGGGCCTAGGAGAAGAAAAAAACAAATTATTGATGTTTTTAACTAGTGAAAAAAAATTTGAAGAAATCAAGTTAGGGCAGCATTTAGAGTTTGTGTGTGTGTTTAGTGTGGGCAAAGATAGATAGAAATCAATTATCATCAATTCAATGGTTTCACAAAATCAAGTACACACTCTCTCACTCTGTTTGGAACAACAACATCGAAAGTTTATCTTGGGAAAAAAAAACACACGATGTTGACGACGATTACGATGATGATGAAGGAAGGAAATTTAAACGATATTTTAACAAAATAAATAAAGAGCAAATCGGAAATCGTTTTTCTCCCGTTAACTTTTGGCTAGTCTAAGCTAAGCTGAGCTAAGGGAAAAATCTTGCTAAAAAACACGGCATGAAAAAAAAAAAAATTAAACACCGAATGATGATCAATCTCACCTGTCTCTTGATTGTGAGCTTGCCCACACCACCACCACAACAACAACCACCGTTCATTATCAAGTTTAAGTCTTTTTATGGTGGTTGTTGTCATGAAATTTAGATCATTCTTCAAAGAGATCATCTCATTCAAACTCTCACTCAAACCTCTTAATGAATGGACTGATTTTTAGGGAAGAACGTACGGAACACGATCGATGATGTCAACAACACTCGAAGGAACAAGACGACGACGAAGAAAAAAAAAAAAAAAAACAAACGACAAAGTTCTTGTTGAATGGTCACTTGGTTTAGTTGGCTGTTTCTCTGACCACCAAAAACACACAACTGGACAACTGGCTTTGATTCGATATTTATATTATCACATCATTATTCGATTCGATCATCATCATCATGTTGATGTCTTGAAAACAGAAGGATTGGTTCGAGGAACGCCTGGCTAATAATAATAATAATGCGATGACGGATTGATAATTCGAATGAAATATACGAACGAGGTAAGATTTTCAAACGAAGAAGAAAAAAAAAACTGTCAAGTGTGCGCGACGTGTTTTCGAAAGAATCGCATTGCGTTGGTGATAACTCGCGTGGCTTTCAAAACATAACGATCCACCACTACGACGACGACCACAATTACAACGAACTGTTTGGCTTCAAGACAAAGCGGTGGTGGTGGTTAATGACAATTAACACATTAAAGACGTACGTCGTTGTTGTTTTTTTTTTTGAGGAAAAACAAAGAGAATACGAACACATTGACAAATGTATGAACAGAAAACAACAACACATCTCTCGACTCTTGAAATACATATGGGAGGAATAGAAAACGATAGAACTTACAGTTCATCAAATGAAAGTTTTTGGCGGCTTTGGATGCGTGCCTGTGTGTTCAATGAGTTTGAAAACACAACACTTGTACATTGCGTTTTGGTGGAAAGGTTGTTGTGAAATAAGAATGTTTTTTTTCGTTGATAGTCGTGTGTTCAATCAACTAACTAAAACGTGTAATGCCATGATGACTAATCCAATCATCATCATAATAGAATCATCGAATTTGAACAGAAATTGGATAAAACAACGGAACAAACATCAAAGGAAAGAGATTAGTTTTTTTTTTTAAATTAAGATGTATCCTCAATGTATCATCAAGACATCAAAGCAGAACAAACAAAAAAAAGATCACATGCTTTGATATGATATATCTCATCTCATCTGGATGTCATGGTCTCTTTTTATTCTTTCTGTTGTTTGAATGAATGTTCGTTGTTGTTGGTTTAGCGATGAATCATGTTTCATTCTAAAACAAATTAACCAGCCAGTTAGCCAACCAACATCCTAACATTGGAAGCCATTAGAGCTGGAAGCAAACAAACAAACAAACACATTGGTCTGGCTGGACATCCTCAATGGCGTAGCGTGACTGACAAGAGAACAGACGCGCTCGTCGCTTTAATCATCATTGATGATGCATGAAAACGACTAAACAAACATGAGGAGAAAAAAAACTACCAGAAATTGAAATTGGTTCATATTCGTTTTGCTGTTTTTTGGCTGGTTTTTTTTTGTCATATAAGAGATGTTAATAACCAACCAAATGGGTGATTGGTTGGGGTGTGGCGGCTGATGAGAATGTATCGATACAATGAAAAAATCGATCGAACAAAATCGATCGTGTTCTCCGGTTTCATTACTCACCTTCTTTTTCTTGGAGAAACGTGTCAACTTGCTGTGTTCTTCTTCAATGAAAAATACCAGAAAACAAATTAGGAAAATTGTCTTGATTATGAGAAAAAAAAAACGAAACAAAAATTAATGTCGAAACGAAAATTTTTTTCGTTTTAGCACGATTGTTTAAAATTTATGAACAAACAAAATGAATGAAAGAAATTTTCAAGGATCACAATCGAAAATTATTATTATGATGATGATGATGATAATTTGAGAATATACCAGGTATATGGAAATGCTGCACGATAATTTGATGACATCGATAAATGATTGATTGATCGATCGATCGATAATAATTGATGTTTCAATGTTTATCAAATAAAGAGAAAAAATTTAAATTTTTTCTGGTACTACTTCCATCAATTAGAATGCAAGAAATCGCTAACTAAACAAAATTGCCGTATCAGTGTTGGTGATTTTGTCACACATATTTGAAAAGAAATATCCCTTCTGGTTGTTGTTGAAATTGGCATTTCTTCGAGAATCACTGTGTTTGTGTGGTGATCTTTCAAGCTCATTTCTATTCAATTGAAATTGGCATTTCAAATTTAACAATCATTTCTTTTTTTCTCTCAATTTAATTCAAGAGAAGTAAAAACGATAGATGAACAACATGCTCATAGATCGTTTATTGATCATGATCATGATCATCCTCATGGAAACGATTTATATAGATATCTAGATCTCATCACACACACCAAATGGTGTTATAACAACAGAAAAATTTTTTTATTTGAATTGGCTTGCTGACTGGCAGGTTGTTTGGTTTGGTTTGTTTGATTGATTGATTGTTGGACTCTCTCTCTACTACCTGTCAACCTAGACAACAATAAAAATAATTCAAAGTAACAACAATAACAGCATAAAATACCTTCAGAATCACAAACAGAGTGAAGAGCTGTTCTTCTTCTTCTCTTTTTTTCAACAACAACAACAAAAAATCATTGTTTCAAAACATTGAGAAACTGAGCGTCAACAAACAAACGAACGAAAACAAACTATACCACCGCCTTTATTCGAAATTTTTGAGAGGCAACCAAAAACCAATAACCTCCACTAATTTAGCCACAACGCGACACACGATCATTGAAAGGAATTGACAACAAACAAACAGAAAAATTTCAGGATTCTTGCACAATAACAACAACAAAACAAGAAGGGGATTATTATTCTATATTCAACAACAAACAACCACCGAACACAATGTACACATTCATTCATTGTATACAAATTGAAATCGGTTTATTATTATTATTTGGGAGAACAGAACAAAAAAGAAAGTGCTAGTGGTGCGCCGCCGCCGCCGCCGACAACACAGCAACAGCCCAAAATTTTGAATACCAGAGAACACTTTTCTAGAACAAGATTTCCGAAAAGTTTCGTATTTGTTTCAATAAAATCCGGAAAAATCGGAAATTCATTTAAAAAATTAGAAAAAAAAACAGTTAAGGAAGGTCAGGTAATAAATCAATTTGGTTAATGAATAACGGAAATGAACGGTTCAAATTTATTGAGCTTACCCTCTTCAATAATTGTTGTTGTTTCGGATGTTCGATGTTGGAAGAAAAAGATTGTTCTTTTTTTTTACAACTTATTTGTTAACCAGTTTTGTTTGTTTGTTTTTTTTGTTGTTGTTACAGATGCAGAACACACTGACAACGAGCGAAAAATTCAAATGAATTCGAATGATTCTCGATCGAATGGGATTTTATATATGGAGTTGATGGTTACTTTTTCCTTTGATCAGAAATGGAGGGATAGAAAGAGAGACAGAAAGATCTGGTTGAACAACAACCTCCCATTTCAAAAACTACCAGCTAACCAGCCATGATCAACAGTAACAAACAATCGACAATCAAGAACTCTTTTTATTCGATAAAGAAGTATCTGGTTAGTAGTTAAATTTTGTATCATTGATCTTGATCTTAAAAGAAAAATTTGTTTGTTTGATGTTTTCTTCTTTGATTAGGACATTGTTTTTTGTTTGGTGGTGGTTTCAATTTGGGATCAAATTCCTATTTCACTTTCATGTCGCCAAAAATCAAACAATGTACTATTTATGTTTTATTCTATTTGGAAAAAATCGATTTGGAAATATGTTTCTATGCTGTTTGACAAGAAGCATCAGCGTCTACGCCACTCAATTAATAATCAGCAATTTAGCACAACCAAATTATCATCTCAATATGTTAAAATGAAAAAAAATAATCTTCAGTGTTGGCTGTTCGTTTTTTTTTCTGGTTATTGCCATGATATATGTTGGTTGGTTAAGTGATTGCGAAGAAATACTGAGCTCACTCTCCCTGTTCACGTGTTGTTTACCAGTGAACTTTTTTTTCTGTTCATCATTTTCAAAAACAAAAAATACGATCCATATTTTATGAAGAAAAAAAAAAATTTCTTCATGTTTTGATGTGGTGTGTTGTTGAAATTCAATATTATTATTCAATTCAACACAACTACCACACAAACAATATGAACTTATAAACGAAACAAGCAAACAACAACAACATGGAAAAAATATATTTTTCCAATCAATTTGTTTATTTTATTCAGAAAAAAAACAAACAAATCTCCGTTCATTATTAAGAATTCATTAAGAGATTTATTGATTAGTTGACATTGGGAATTTTTCAAAAAAAGAAAAGAAAAAGTTTAAAGTTTGATTAGAAAGAAAAATAGAAACAGAGAAATTCAAAGAAAAAATATTTTCTTAGAAAAGTTTGTCCAACCAACAGAACGGAGATAGAACAAAAACAAAAGTTTAAGGAAAACTTAATTCATTGTAAAGGGTTATTGTAGGGTATGCGCGCCCTTTTGAAAGCCTTGAATTTAATTGTCAAATTATTTTTTTTAATAATTTCGAAAAGTTATGGTTATCATTTGGGTATTATAATTATTATTATTGTGTTGTTTTGATGCATAATTTTTATTTATTAGGTGTATTCAAACTGATGATCATAATTACCTATTTGAATAATATATCTATCGAGTGAATATAATCTGATTGAATATGTTTTTTTTGAACAGAATTAATGTGAAATATTTGATAATTATTGTTATCTCTCTCAAATTTCTGGCAATGATTATGATTGAAGATTGATTTTTTTTTGGAAAGACCAACCCACCACCATAAACAATTATTGAACTAAGAAGGAGTCGAAGTTTAATTCAAAGACGAAAAATAATTATCGATTGTTTTTGAAATTTTTCAATTTTTCACTGGCTTACTCACTGACTCAATCAGTGAATCTATTATTTATTTATTTAATTCGAGTTCTTGGTTTTTCTTTTCTCTTAGAAAGTACTCAGTAGAAACAACAAGAAAAGAAATTTTTTTTTCAAAAAATCAGTTTAAACCAGCGAAAAACAAACAAAACCAGAGAAAAATCACCTGTGTGTTCACGTGAATCATCTACCTGTGTGAATCACTACCTACCATAAATTGACATTAATCATTGAAAGTATTTTTCAATAGAAAATGTTTGTTTGTTTGATTATCAATGTGACAAACAAGTACAATTCTCTTGTTCATCAGATATGAATATCTCTTCTTTCTAAATCAAATCAACATTTGAAATGGCCTAAGTTGTTGTTGTTGCAGTTGGCTCTTATCTCATCATATAATCAGAATGAATTATTATTCACTTTTCTCAATTTTTCTTTCAATCAATCAGATACTGAAAGTTATAGTTTGGGTCACTTCAGTAAAGAGAATTTCCCTTCACAATGGCTATGGGAAGATAATATTAAAAAATAATCTAGTCAAGTTATTTGAAAAATTTTTTCTTAATAATAATTCTTTTTTTTCAATTAATTTAGGTAAAATTTCTGAAAATGAATAAAAATTTCAGATGAATAGAAAGGGTAACAACCATTATTGATCTTTGGTTTTTATGAAGGCTTGTGACGAGATGGTGATTGAACTTTTTACTTCTTCTTACCAAATAATGAAAAAGAAACATTCACAATTCACACCAATCAGCAAGCAAAACAACAAAACTTTGGAGAGAAGTGGACGACCTTCCTTTTTTTCGAGCTTGGTGGTGGTGGTGTGGTGGAAATGATTATTCACATTTCAAATTGAAAAAAAAACAAACCAAGTTCAATCACAATCGGAAAAAAATTAATTTTATTCGAAAAACAAAACAAAAAATACATATTGATAGATTTATTTTTCAAAAAAAAAAGAAGAAAAATTTTTAATCAAAGGAAGAAACCTGTTTCATCAAAAGCTTCAAGATCGTTTAAGATCATCACTTTTAATCCCAAAAAAAGTATTAAGAATAGTTGTCTGCAACGCAGTGGTCAGCAGTGGTCAACGCTCTTGAATTTTCTTTCTCACTCTCTCGCTATCTATCAAAGCCTCTAAGCTGTTAGCTTGAAAAAAAATCTATTTGGACCATTAATTGTGTGAGTCACATTGTGGTTAGGTACATAGTAAGTTATCTTCTCCATTACTAGTGTATTTGGTTGATGTTTGGAATGAGCTATCGAACTGCAACCTTTTCTTAAACTGTGCGATGACGCGTTTCATTAACGGGTTAAATGCTTTAAAAAAAAATGGGGGGAAGGCGCAGGCATAATAATTTTATCTATTAACAGGAATAGAAATGAAATTTTTAGAAAAAACAAACATTCAAGCACAAAGTTTTTATTATTAATCGTTGGCGTTGTTTTACACAGGTGAGATGTTTATTTCTTTAATTTGACCATGAAAACTTTTTCAATGATGAGGTGAGGTGAGGTGATGAGCAAGCTGGTAAAACTTTCTCTAATCACCACCATCCACCCACCTCTTAACCATATTCCCATTCGATTAACTGTAGCCTTCAGGGCTTGATTGCACACAAACACGAGATAAGAATTTAATTTTATTTATAAAAAAAAACATTTTATCATCTTGTGTTAATTTTTTTTTTTTTTTCAGTTTCATGTGAAAAATCATTTTTCTGCTCATAATCAAAGCTAATATCGAGGCTCCGTTTTGATTCTCTCTCAGATTAAACTAGGAAGATGCGAAAGAAAAAAAATGGATATTTTTCACTGGATTGAACATGGATATGATATAAATGTCGAATATTGTTTTTGAGATCAAAAGATAGAAGGAAGCCTTTTTAAAAATAGCTCCAATCAATCAATGAAAAGAACAAGATCTGTTTTTGTTCTCTCTAAAATTGACTGGGAAAATGCCAATGCAGAGAAATTTTGGTTTGGTTGTGAGAATCTAAGTGATACCAAAAACCACTTTTTTTCAAAAGAAAAAAAATCAATTCATGGCCTTTGGAAGCGTCAATCAATCAACACTGAGCAAAACAAAAATCAATCTCTTTCAATCAAGAACTTGGAGGGTTTTGAAGAAACCTAAAACACTTTTTCTGGGTTTTTCAGTATTCGATGAGATATTTATGATAAATGATGAAAGAAGCAGCATATATTCCACTATCCCATCCTATATATTCCAAGGCCAATTAATGTTTGATAACAAAAATCAATTCTAATCAATTTGATGGTTCTATTATGGCATTTTCATCATTCATCTCGTTCAATCAATCAAGCAGTCAGCTAAACAACAATAAAGGTTTCGATTGTTTTGAGAATTCCAGTCAATGTACAGTTTTTTTTTTAAATTTAGGTATAACGCATCACACACACACACACCAAACAAGTACTTCAGTACTTCAACAATGTTTCCCATTAAACAACCACAGTTCCTGTGACAACAACAGTTTTCTTTGTTCAAATATATCCAATCAATCAATCAATTAGCTATCAATCATCGAAAAGAAAAAATTAATCAATTAATAATTGATCGATTAAATTCGATTAAAATTTCTTTCAGAATCACAATCACTGGAATGAGGAATGGCTTTTTTTTGGTTGGTTCTTTTGGTTTTTTAGCTTTAACAACAAGCTGCGATTGTTGTTCGATTATGTTATCCATACTCGACCATCACCTTCAACCATGATAATAATGGCTGCTTTCTATTAACCAGAAGAAAAATCTTGAACGTCATTTGGCCAGTCAAGGATAAACAGAAGATGAGATAATAAGATGAGAACAGAAGAGGAAAAGTTTTCTCAACAAGAACGATAAAAAAAAATCCAAAATTTATGGCTTTCTCACGTCGTTAGCAATAAAAAAAAAACGACAGCGACCTCAATCGCTTATCTTTCAACAGAACGATGATGAGAAACCGCTTAGGCCGCACGGCAATCATTTCGAACAACCATCACCTTTGTTTACAATGATTTGAAACAGCTTTATCAAATTCGATATATTATTAATCGATTCTTTCAACTAACACACAAAAATGAAAGAGTTGTTTATTGTTGGTCCATGAGAGCTTGCGGTGAGAACCACACATCAATCGAATCAAAAAGAAATCTAGTTTTCATATTAGATCGATCGAGGAAGATAAACAGAGAATCAGATATACAGAGATACAGTATAGAGATACAGTGAATATTTTCTGGAACAATTATCTCGGACCGGCTTGTTTATGGAACAAGATTTTTGTTGTTGTTTTGGCAAGTTCTAAGGCCAATTTGTTTTTGGAAAATGTCAAAGAAAATGTTATCTTTTGTTGGTTATCAACTTGATCTTGATAGTTTTTTTTTAAAAAACTGATCGAACAAATTGATCGTTTTTAAACTATTGAACTTTCATTGTTGTGTTTGATTTACTTTTTCCTCAAATCAAACCTTTAAACCTTCAACCCTGAAGCAAAAATAAACAAACAAAAGGCTGCTCAATCAAACAGTAGGTTGATCTGATTCATTAATTTTTTCAAACTTTTTCCGCTTCTTTAATAATTTCTTTCCACTAGGTTAACTTTTTCCTTGATTAAATTGGCCAAAACTTCATCATTCTAGATAGATCTGATCAATATTGGTTCTAACGAATTTAAGACTTGTGTCTTAAGCCAAGAGTTCCTAGTTTGAGCTTGAATAATTACTCTTGGCCAACTCTTTCCATGGATCTTGGTTGAAAGTATTTAAAAAAATTTTCTGCTTGTAGCGACCTCTAAGATCTGTTAATCACACTATTTATAGTTGTTTTATTTTTCCACAGATGTCGGTGTGAGCTCAGATTGAAATTTACAGATTTTAAATTTGTCAGTGTTCAATTTTTTCTTCTCATTTTAAATCTATTTTTATTTGACTTTAGGCTTGAAAATCCCAATCAAACGTTTTGTTTTTTTTTCTGTTGTTGAGATAAAATAACGACAAACAAACAGAACACGTTCTGATTTTATATTCGGATCAAAAGTTTGTTGTTCAATCAATCGAGGCATTCAACTCGATAGTGAAACTAACACTACTTTACTCTTCATTACTTGAAACATTTCATGATGTGTCCTGATTTATTAATAGCCACCACCGTCACCGTCATCATACAACAGTGTAAGAAAGTGTGATCTCATATAATACGGACTTCATCATCATCATCATAATCATGAAGTTTCATTGAATTTCTATTTTAATCTTGTTGTATCGATTGGCTTTTGATATTGAAAAAAAAATGTAATGAAATTAATCTTCTGATAAGAGAGCAGAACCTCGTTCAAAGTTTGTGAAAAATTCATTAGATTACTTAACAACAACAAAGAAAACATTTTGCTACTATTTTGAGATTAATCAAATCAAGTTTCTCCTTCCATTTCCCAGGTGACAGGTGACTAGGCGATTTTGTAATCCAATCAATCAGTTTAGAAAGTGTAGTCTGTTTTGTTTATTTGTTTTCTCTCTGTAGATATTTTTTTTCGATTTAAAATCAATCGAACAAAAACAAGTTGCTTGCTGATTTCGTCAAAAGTTTCCAAAAAGAGAGAACAAGGATTCTCTTCAAGAAACGAATAACATGACATGTTCTGGATCGACAAATTTTTTCCTTTTTTTCCATAAATATAAATTATCGATAAGAAATGGAAATTTGGTGTTACATCTTCTCCTCAATGACCTTACACGGATGGTCTAATGTTTCAAATCAGCCAAAACTAGATTAAATATTACATTCACTGATAATCTCTCATAACTAATTCATCTAAATGTGATGATGAAATAATTTTCATATTAATGCTCTAGAAGGGAAACTCAAGTCAACAATGAAAGAAAGCACCATTCGGTTCACCATTGATTGTTTCGGAAACATTGATTTGTTGAGACATCATCTCGGTTCATTGATTGGTTGGAGAAGAATGCTTAAATGATGATTTGCTGTGTTTCTTGTTTTATATCCTTAACACAATTTTTCTCCAAATCCATTTTTGAGGAAAACACTTGACACTAATAATGTCGCAAACCCATCAAACAGATTTGAAACTTTCAAATGGAAACAAATTCAAAACGATAAACAAGTGTTTAGTAACATTTGTTCGAGTTTCTTGTTTTAAAAGCTCGATTAATCTGTTCTAATCAAATTGAAATGGTAAAGTGACCATCACTGCTTATCCAAGACAAGTCAGGTCAGCCAAGTTGATAACAATTTTTTTTTTCTGATCAAAATTTTTCATCTTGTTGCAGCACTTTCAATTTTTCCACAGCAACCGACCAATTGGTTACCAAAAATAGTGCTATTCTTGTTTTTTGGTGTTGTTTGATTAATGGCTTTCTTGAAAATGGAGAAAATGTTGAGTAATAACAGTTAGTTTGATGTTTTAAATAATAGCATATTAAATTTCAAATAATACGATATCATCGTATAAATTCAACACCATCACAGCGATCAAATATTATGATTTTTGATAGTGATTACTTTGAGAGGATGATCGTTACTATTCATTATCATCACAATCACAGGTAATCATTATAATAATTCATTCAAATCATCATCATCCAAAGTCCAATCTAATCTTAGATGTTTTATTGATTTAACATTGGATCGAGTTGAATGAGCGATTGTCTCTCTGTGTGTTTAGAAAACGAAGGTGACAAAAACTAAAAGATGAAAAATGAAACCTTCGATGAAACATCATTGGAGATCTTTTCCTTTCATCTTTTCCATAGAAAAGTTTGTTTTTTTTTTTGAATAACGTTTAAACGATGATTTTTGAATAACCATCATCACCATTGATTGAACAATAAATTATGTAATATAACAGCAACAGAAACACTGTTTTTGTGTCCAGTGTTTGACATTGAAACAGTGGCAAGAAGAAAACACCAAAGATGACCATCATTATGATTATGGTGGATGATTGAATGGAATAAAAGTTTAAAATAAATCAAATTCAAAAGAAACATTGATTCGATTCATTCAGAACAACAACAAACGGAAATCGATTATCAACACCAATGCGTCAAGAAAAACAACAACACTTTTCAATTAATGCCCAGTCACACCGTGAGTGCAGTGTGACGCGTGTCTTTGAACACACTAGGCGATACTTTTCTTATGACGCCGGGCGCCATTATCGTCATCTTCTCCACATAATGACGTAATCAAGACAAGGGTTTTTTCTCCTCGTTTGAATCGATTGTTTACGTTGCTGTCAAAAGCTGACCAAGAACACAACTGAAAAAATATAACTGATGTCCAGAAAATATGCTAAACCATTGTTGGTTGTTGTTGTTGTTTTTTTTTCTTCTCTGACAAGGAAAAGTTTTCCAATTTTTCTGCAACAAGACAATCGATTATCAACAATCGTATTACGCGATTTATCGATAAAAAAAACACACACACAACACCAACCTTTCTTCATTGTTTCAGGTTTGTGTTTTTTGTTTTGTTTTCATCAACAACCTTCAACCTTTTGGGGAAAAAAAATGACCAGAAATAGAGAAACCTTGTGGAGAAGGTTGGGTAATCATCACGATTGTCCTCTCTTCCATCCACCAGGCTTTAGGTCTTTCTATTTCAAAAATATTTCTTCAAAAAAAAAAATTTCTTTAACCAAAAACAAACAATATCTAGATGGCTTTATTTTTTTTTTTCTAAAAGATAATATTAAATTTTCCTGGTGACTATTACTCTTGATCACCTTGAATCTCGAGGGTCGTTGCACTTGCGTTCGATTTAAAAAAAAACTTGACCATTGTAAATGGAAATTGAAAAATCATTATCATATCAATGGTGTATGTTAATCGTACAGGTTAATCACACTCAATACGTGCTCGCTATGTACACATAGAGTATGTATCTTTTGATTGATTTATGTGGTTTTATGTTTATATACATGAAATGCCGCAACAATTATCCAAACAAATGCCATGCATGATGTATAATTGGATATTTATTTAATATTAATTTTTTTTTTTTCACGAATCAATTACAAAATTTTCATTTAAAAATAAACTAGTTTTCACCACCATCTCACCATTTCATTTTGAAAAAAATTTTTCAATGTCGAGTCGAATCACCCAATCTAGCGATTGGATCAAAGTGTGGTGTCAACGTGTTTTTCAAACAACTCTTTTTCAAGTTTCGTTTCAGTGAATTGTTTTCCTCTTGTTGTTGAAATTGTTGTAAAGTGTTCCATTGTGTTTCTCTGTTTTTCACTACTTCACCGTGTCTCTCATTCTTTTTACGAACAAACAAATGACTTTGAAACTTTTTTAGGAGATAAAACATTCAAACATCCTCTTATGAAGAAAGCCATGAGAAAGAGAGAAAGGTAAATCAACACACAACCGGGTAACCAACAATAAAGTTATTTTGAGCAAATCTACACAGTGTTTAGAACATTTCCCAGGGTTTCGAGTTGCCTGAATATCCGTGTTTTATTACTCGAATCAAATCCATTGCAATCAAGCTTGGAGCGGGGTGAGCAATATCCAATCTAAGAATCTATGGTCTTTTCTTTTTTTTTGAAAACAAGAAAAAAGAGAAAGATTGATAACGCCAACGACGAAAAGTTTGACCATCAAAGATATTACTCTTAGTCATTCAGTGATTGAGTTTAAACGAGTGAGCTCTCGGCTCAGAAAAAACAAGTGAAATATCTTTCTTTTTAAAAATTATTTTTGGCCACAGCCACACTGTTGTTCAAAAAAACTCGATTGTGATTGATTCATCACTTTCGAATCGCAAGTTTTAATAAGTGTGTGTGTTTGTTGTTCGATCATCTTCAATAATCTTTTAGAAGCTTCATCATCAATCATCTTTTTGGATGTACTGGAGACACACCACTCGCATACCAAACACACAATCTATTAAATGGAACCATCATAAAAATCTTTGATTGATCAGAAGATCAGAAATCATTAAACAAAAAATCTTTACAATCAACTTTCGAATCGAACCACGAAATGAATGAAATAAAGAAGAATTTTTTGTGCTGCTGCCGTCGATCGAGCCACCAATCTTTAATCAATATTTTGAGCATCAATTTAAACTTATTGGCCAGTTGTTTATTGTCGTTGAGATCGAAATCGATGTCGACCACCATCTTCCAAACGTTGTTGGTGTTTTGTTTGGCATTTGCCACGATAATCGATACACCGATAACTCAAGTTTTCGAATCGTTCCTACACCGGCACCCGAACTCGAATCAACACTTTCTAGTAAGTAGATTGAATTTGTTTCTCTTTCTAAAACTATCAAAACAAAACCCAAAGATACGAGTTCGACACTGAGCGAACAATCATCGATCGATACGAGCAGTGGCTCATCATCGACTGAAACATCGATTCGAGCTTCATTGCCATCGGTGCTGCTCTCGGATCAAGATAAACGATCCTCATCATCATCTTTATTGAATCAGACAGCAGCTAAAACAACGGCAAACAAGCGAAATAACAAGAATAGCCATCATCATCTTCATCATCATTATCATCGACCCTCATCATCCTCATCATCGCATCGAACCAAATCGAACAATCAAAAATCATCATCATCATTGAAAAAGAACCATCATAATCATCATCATCATAATAATCATCAACAAACATCGAACATCGATCAACAAAACGATTCGATAGTTCGATTTGATTCAAAGCGACAGGTCATCACTGGTCCCAATCAAACCTGTTTGATTGGTGATGTCTGTATGCGTAACAATAAAAAGCTGGGCTACTGTTTCAAACCCCACGAGCCAATCCATTACCAACCAGAGGATCGTACCAATGAGGATTTCTACGAAATGCTTCTAGAAAATTGTCCTCATTTCTTCGATGCGAACGGTTTGTTTCAAATTTTGTTGATTCAATTCAAACCCATCACCATTAGTACACCAATTAGATCGATAGATCGTTATCGAAATCGATTTAAAAAAAAATAATTTTTCAAGACTTTTAAATGTTAGATCTCGAATTTGGATTAAGACAGTGTGCTGAATTCAGTGGACTTTCAGTTCAACAGAACGATTGTCTGTTGGATTTTTTTTTTGTTTTTTGTTAAACACAATGTCACATTTTCTGATTTCAATCTTCAAGTAGTATTGAAGTGAAATGAAAAAAAAAAACTGACCAATCATCATATTTTAATAGTTTCAAGGCAAATGAATAATGACAAGATTGGTCATTATGACCTGATTTTCTGTTTTCTTCAAGGTGTGTTTATGTTCCACCGCACTAGTCACAAACTAGATTTTTGTTTTGTTTTGTTTTGTTTTGAACAAACAAACAAAACAAAAAAAAAAATCAAATAACTTGTTTTTTAAATAATTATCCGATTTTATTGTCTCCTATTCGTAGAGGACGTTCGAGGAGAATTTTCTTTATTTGTTCATTTTGTTTTTTTTTTCTTCTAAAATTTAATTTCTAACCAGACCATCTTCGGCATCCGTTGTGCTGTACACCAGACCAGGAGGAGACGATAGCTCGTTTAAATGCCAATGTTGATTTGATTAGACGATCGTGTCCGTCTTGTTTGATCAATGTGAAAAAATTATTTTGCAATTTGTTTTGTGCCCCGAATCAACGGGATTTCATCCGAATCGATCGTATCAAAGAGGAAACAGTAATGGAAGTCACATTTGCCATAAGCCGAAAGTTTGTTGAAAATTTTTTCCTCTCATGCCAGGATGTTCGAGTGTTTGGTGCCTATCTAATGGATTTCGAGTATGCATGCGGTAAATTGAAACGTGCCAATTGTACGGCATTGGAATTTATGCGTGCCTTGGGATCCTTATCCGATATACCATTCAATTTTAAACCGATGATAATCGATATTGACCATCAACAACAACATCATCATAATTATCATTTATATCAAACAGAAAATGAGCTTCCGAAACAAAACAACCACGACAACGATTCTGCCAAAACATCGATTGAACAGTGGCCAAAATACGTGATGAACGATACGGCTTATCGTTGCGATCAGGCACCGCCAAATCAATCGCCTTGCCAATGTGACCATTGCCCGAGGACATGCCGTTCCTCATCACCACATCATCATTCATCGTCATCGTTACATCAATCTCATTCTCATCATTCGTCATCTCATCTAACGCAAACTTATCGAAAACAAAATCTAACAAACGATAGTTCACTCAATATCTCTTGGCCGTGGTCATCATTGATTTCTTTGGTGATTCTGGTTAGGTGGTGTCACAGCATTTCTTATAAACAATAAGAAGTTTTTTTTCTGTCTCTATTTGTGAATTTTTTAAGCGAAACCTTGACCAAAGAGTATTGCTCAAAAATTTCAAGAGAAACAATCTTCAACCAAAAAGCAAAGCAAAAAAAATTCGATCTCTTCGATTTAAAAAAAATGATAGTGAAATAAATTAATTTAATTAAAGATTTTTTCAACAAATCAAGAAAAATTTTCGATTTTTCAAATCAGCGTTTGTGTGATTTTTAAAAAATTTTCGATTTTTTCAAAAATGAAAAAGCCTTTTTGAAATTTTCGACAAAAATGAAATTCAGCTTGGTATGATTAGTGAAAAAATAATTAACCCCTCCCCCGGCATCATTTAGATATCTTGGAAATCTTTCTTTTCCAGGGTGAATCTAAAAATTTTTCACCACAATATCGATAGTACAATCTATCTAGCAGTGCTATTACTGATAGAACTACTAGGCTAGGATATAACTCATAGGCCAAGTTGTTTTTTTAAAATTAATTTTAGTTTTTTTTATCTCATCTTTAAATCTGTAAAACTTTAAACCTTACTTATTAAACACACATATAAAAACGATGTTTCCTCTAATTTGTTTCACAAATTAAAATTAAAAATTTTAAAGAACTGTTTTATTGAGCTTTTATTTTTATTTAAAAAATAAAAATAAAATTTTTTTAACTTTAAAAATCGATCGAAACAAAACCATTTGGTCAATTACCCTAATTCAGCAAATATCAGCTTTTCACGAATATAAGGAAAATCTAAAATTGAGCTCCTTCTTGACAAATAGAAAAACATGTCTTTTTACTACTTGAAATAGATTTTTTAAGCCTTTTTTGTGGAAATATATTTAAGAGTCTTCGTCCATGTATTTACGAACCAAAGCTTATATACGCTAAATTAGGGTACTATTGTCGTCAAACAGCGAAATAAAAATTCACCTGTTGCCTCTCAGTTTTAATTCAAAACGGATTTTTGATTTGAAAAGTTGAAAAGCCACACAGACGTTTTTGTGATTCCAAAAAGCACTTTTTATTAAAAATCTGGCATCAAATCGATCAAGTGGCCAATCGAAGGGAATGTATCTCAATACAGGCAATCAAGGCTTCATTATCATCACTTTTATCTGATTCAATCTGAAGATTGTGTGTGTCTAATGGTGACGTTTTATTTGCAAAATTTAACTGTTTGAAGATCATTCATCATTGATGAAATTCAATCATTGTTATTTTTTTACCAAAACCCAAAATTTTCGATAAAAGTGCAAAGTTAACTGAAATATCCTGAGGTATGAAGTGCTTATTCTCAAAAGTCATTACCAATCATGTATAGTTTAGTTCTCTCGATTCTTTTTCAACTGTTTTATTCTACTCAGTCAATCGTTGGAGCCGAACAATCACCTGTTATTTAAATTCATTCTGGTTTGGTACGTAGCTTGTCTCTACAATTATTCTCAATTTTATTCTGAAATCACAGAACAGGGCTCATTTGATCTCTCGTTGAATCTTTAATTCTGTTTATTGAATAATAATTAGACTATTTCTACAATGCATGAATTTTCGATTTCTTAAAATCGGCAAGGCTATAGTCAGCGTTTTCGTGATTTTTCAGAAATTTTCGATTTTCCCGAATCGGCATAGCTATAGTCAGCGTTTTTTTCGATTTTTCAAGAATTTTCTCGATGTCATGAACATTTATTTCATAATAATGTAAATCTAAAAATTTTAGATTGAAAATTATAGAAATTGTAGAAATAAACAGAATGAAGATTCAACGTGCCCTGTTCTGTGATTTCAGAACAAAATTGAGTATGGCCAGTTCATTATGGAGCCAAATACTCTGGGTGAATCTTTCTATTCCACATTGAAAATATTGTTAATCTAGAAAAATCGTTTTAAATATCGATAGTATATCTCTCAGTACTGTAATGAGTGAACTTTGTTCACCACTGATAAGCTTCGTTCAATCGATGACATTGAGTTCATCATAAACTAGCATACATTTTTTACATATAAAAAACGACTATGTTTCCTTTGTGAAAACCTTTACTCATTGATCACAGTAGATCACAGTCCACTTGTTCAATGAACTTTTTTCTCATTTTATTAAGTCATATTCATGTTCTTGTTCTGTGTTTTTCAAACCTAAGTAAGCATAGATTTTTTGTATAAAAGCTTTTAATTTCTTCCTTTTTCTTTCATTAGCTTTTCCAAACAGTCGAGAGAACTTCCAACTTGGAAAAAAAATTACTAAAAAAGTAAGTTTTTTAAATTATTTAAGTTTTTAATTAAAAATTTCTTTTTTTTTCATGCAATTTGTGGTAACGAAAACTACCCCTGGCGATTCGTATGGATTGGATCGGTGCTATGTCACAGCACCATGGGTTTCGCAGCCGAAACGCTGCGGAACAATCGCCTCCTCGCAACGAGGTTTGGGTCGGTGCTGCATAGGTGGGTGGGTGGGTATGTGCAGCACCATGGGTTTCCCGGCGTACCCGAAACGCCGAAGGTTGCTGCATAGGTGGGTGGGTGGGTGTATGCAGCAACATGGGTTTCCCGGCGTACCCGAAACGCCGAAGGTTGCTGCATAGGTGGGTGGGTGGGTGTATGCAGCAAACATGGGTTTCCGGCGTACCCGAACGCCGAAGGTTGCTGCATAGGTGGGTGGGTGGGTGTATGCAGCAACATGGGTTTCCCGGCGTACCCGAAACGCCGAAGGGCTGCATAGGTGGGTGGGTGGGTGTATGCAGCAACATGGGTTTCCCGGCGTACCCGAAACGCCGGGAAAACTCGCCCCCCCGTCCGGGGGGGCGAGTAAAAATTAGAGAGAGAGGGGGAGAATGAGAAAAAAAGAGAGGGGGGCGCGTGAAAATTTTTGAGAGGTGGAAGGCATGAAAGAGAGGGAGTGAGAACGGGGCGCCTGAAAATTTGAGAGAGAGAGAGAGAGGGAGAGAGAGAGAGGGAGAGTGAGAGAGGGAGAGTGAGAGAGGGAGAGTGAGAGAGGGAGAGTGAGAGAGGGAGAGGGAGAGTGAGAGAGGAGAGTGAGAGAGGGAGAGTGAGGAGAAGAGAGAGTAGAGAGAGAGTGAGAGAGAGAGTGAGAGAGAGAGAGTGTGAGGAGAGGGAGAGTGTGAGAGAGGGAGAGTGTGAGAGAGGGAGAGAGAGAGGGAGAGAGAGAGGGAGATAGAGAGGAGAGAGAGAGAGAGGGATGAGAGAGGGAGAGAGAGAGGGAGAGAGAGAGAGGAGAGAGGGAGAGAGAGAGGGAGGAGAGAGAGGGAGAGAGAGAGGGAGAGGGAGTGAGAGAGGTGAGAGAGTGAGAGAGTGAGAGTGAGAGAGGAGAGAGTGAGAGAGGTAGAGAGAGAGGAGGAGAGAGGGAGAGAGAGAAGGGGAGTGAGATAGGGAGTGAGATAGGGAGTGTGAGTAGGGAGTGTAGATAGGGAGTGTGAGATAGGGAGAGAGATAGGGAGGAAGATAGGGAGAGTGTATTAAATACTGTATAAATAGTGTATAAAATAGTGTATTAAATACTGTATTAAAAACTGTATAAATACTGTATTAACTAGTGTATTAACTAGTGTATTAAATACTGAATTAAATGGTGTATTAAATACTGTATAACTAGTGTATTAAATAGTGTATTAAATTACTGTATTAAATAGTGTATAAAATAGTGTATTAAATAGTGTTATTAAATAGGTTATTAAATACTATTTAAATAGTGTATTAAATACTGTATTAAATAGTGTATTAAATAGTGTATTAAATACTGTATTAAATACTGTATTAAATAGTGTATTAAATAGTGTATTAACTAGTGTATTAAAATAGTGTATATAAATACTGTATTAAATACTGTTTTAAATAGTGTATTAAATAGGTATTAAATAGTGTATTAAATAGTGCATTAAATACTGTATTAAATAGTGGATAAAAGTGTATTAAATACTGTATTAAATACTGTATTAAATACTGTATTAAATAGTGTATAAAATAGTGTATAAATACTGTATTAAATACTGTATTAAATACTGTATTAACTAGTGTTATTAAACTAGGTATTAAATACTGAATTAAATACTGTATTAAATAATGAATAATGGTGTATTAAATACTGTATTAACTAGTGTATTAAATCGTGTATTAAATATAGTGTATTAATAGTGTATAAAATAGTGTATTAAATAGTGTTATATTAAATAGTGTATTAAATACTGTATTAAATAGTTTATTAAATACTGTATTTAAATAGTGTATTAAAATAGTGCATTAATTACTGTATTTAATAGGTATTAACTAGTGATTAACTAGTGTATTAACTAGTGTATTAAATGCTGTATTAACAGACTGTTTAAATAGGTGTATTAAATAGTGGATTAAATCGTGTATTAAATCGTGTATTAAATACTGTATTAAATAGTGTATAAAATAGTGTATTAAATACTGTATTAAATACTGTATTAAATAGTGTATAAAATAGTGTATAAATACTGTATTAAAACTGTATTAAATACTGTATTAAATAGTGTATAAAATAGTGTATTAAATACTGTATAAATACTGTATTAAATACTGTATTAAATAGTGTATATTAAATACTGTATTAAATACTGTATTAAATAGTGTATTAAATAGTGTATTAAATAGTGTATAAAGTGTGGTAAGTGTGGCATATTTAAAAATGGGAATGCTCTTTCTCTCCCTATCTCACACTCCCTATCTCACACTCCCTATCACACTCCCTATCACACTCCTATCACACTCCCTATCACACTCCCTATCACACTCCCTATCACACTCCCTATCACACTCCCTATCACACTCCCTATCACACTCCCTATCACACTCCCTATCACACTCCCTATCACACTCCCTATCACACTCCTATCACACATCCCTATCTCACTCCCTATCTCACTCCTATCTTCACTCACTATCTCACTCCCTATCTCACTCCCTATCTCACTCCCCTCCTCACCCCCTATCTCACTCCCTATCTCACTCCCCCTCTCACTCCCTCTCTCACTCCCTCTCTCACTCCCTCTCTCACTCCCTCTCTCTCTCTCTCTCTCTCCTCTCTCTCTCTCTCTCTCTCCTCTCTCTCTCTCTCTCCCTCTCCCTCTCTCTCCCTCTCTCTCTCCCTCTCTCACTCTCCCTCTCTCACTCTCCCTCTCTCACTCTCCCTCTCTCACTCTCCCTCTCTCACTCTCCCTCTCACTCTCTCTCAAATTTTCAGGCGCCCCGCTCTCACTCCCTCTCTTTCATGCCTTCCACCTCTCAAAAATTTTCACGCGCCCCCCTCTCTTTTTTTCTCATTCTCCCCCTCTCTCTCTAATTTTTACTCGCCCCCCCGGACGGGGGGGCGAGTTTTCCCGGCGTTTCGGGTACGCCGGGAAACCCATGTTGCTGCATACACCCACCACCCACCTATGCAGCAACCTTCGGCGTTTCGGGTACGCCGGGAAACCCATGTTGCTGCATACACCCACCCACCCACCTATGCAGCAACCTTCGGCGTTTCGGGTACGCCGGGAAACCCATGTTGCTGCATACACCCACCCACCCACCTATGCAGCAACCTTCGGCGTTTTGGGTACGCCGGGAAAACCCATGTTGCTGCATACAACACCCACCCACCTATGCAGCAACCTTCGGCGTTTCGGGTACGCCGGGAAACCCATGGTGCTGCACATACCCACCCACCCACCTATGCAGCACCGACCCAAACCTCGTTGCGAGGAGGCGATTGTTCCGCAGCGTTTCGGCTGCGAAACCCATGGTGCTGTGACATAGCACCGATCCAAATCCATACGAATCGCCAGGGGTAGTTTTCGTTACCACAAATTGCATGAAAAAAAAAGAAATTTTTAATTAAAAACTTAAATAATTTAAAAAACTTACTTTTTAGAAGTAATTTTTTCCAAGTTGGAAGTTCTCTCGACTGTTTGGAAAAGCTAATGAAAGAAAAAGGAAGAAAATTAAAAGCTTTTATACAAAAAATCTATGCTTACTTAGGATTGAAAACACAGAACAAGACATGAATATGACTTAATAAAATAAGAAAAAAGTTCATTGAACAAGTGGACTGTGAATGTGAATGTTTTCACAAAGGAAACATCGTCCTTTTTATATGAAAAAAAATCTATGCTAGTTTATGGTGAACTCAATGTCATCGATTGAACGAAGCTTATCAGTGGTGAACAAGGTTCACTCATTACAGTACTAAGAGATATACTATCGATATTTAAAACGATTTTTCTAGATTAACAATAATTCAATGTGGAATAGAAAGATTCACCACAGTATTTGATTTCATAATAAACCGGCTATACTCAATTTTATTCTGAAATCACAGAACAGGGCTCGTTTGATCACTCGTTGAATCACAAAAACGCTGACTATAGCCTTGCCGATTTTGGAAAAATCGAAAATTTCTGAAAAATTACAAAAATGCTGACTATAGCCTTGCCGATTTTGGAAAAATCGAAAATTTCTGAAAAATTACAAAAACGCTGACTATAGCCTTGCCGATTTTGGGAAAATCGAAAAAACGCTAATAATAGTTTTATACCAAACCGTACTACCAACCGTACGGAATCCTTTGATAAAAGTTGATCTTCGAGGTGTCGTTTAATTGTAGAGGCAGGCCACGTACCAAACCAGAATGAATTTAAACAACAGGTGATTGTTCGGCTCCAACGATTGACCAAGTAGAATAATACAGTTGAAAAAGAATCGAAAGAACTAAACTATACTTGATTGGTAATGACTTTCGAGAATAAGCACTTGATACTTCAGGATATTTCAGTTATCTTCGCACTTTTATGGAAAATTTTGGATTTTGGGAAAAAATAACAATGATTGAATGTCATCAATGATAAATGATCTTTAAACAGTTAAATTTTGCAAATTAAACGTCACTATTAGACACACACAATCTTCAGATTGAATGGTTGAATCAGATAAAGAAGGTGATGATAATGAAGCCTTGATTGTATATTGAGATACATTCCCTTCGATTGGCCACTTGATCGATTTGATGCCGGGTTTTTGACAAAAAATGCTTTTTGGAATCACAAAAACGTCTGTGTGGCTTTTCAAATTTTTAGATCAAAAATCCGTTTTAAATTCAAACTGAGAGGCAACAGATGGATTTTCATTTCTCTGTTTGACGGCATTAGTACCTTAATTTAGCGTATATAAGCTTTGGTTCGTAAATACAAGGGCGGAGAATCTCAAATATATTTCCACAGAAAGAGCTTAAAAATCTATTTTAGGTAGAAAAAAGACATGTTTTTCTATTTGTCAAGACGGAGCTTAATTTTAGATTTTTCTTATATTCGTGAAAAGCTGATATTTGCTGAATTAGGGTGATTGACCAAATGGTTTTGTTTCGATCGATTTTTAAAGTTGAAAAAAATTCTAATTTTATTTTTTAAATAAAAATAAAAGCTCAATAAAACAGTTTGTTAAAATTTTTAATTTTAATTTGTGAAACAAATTAGAGGACACATCGTTTTTATATGTGTGTTTTAAGTAGAGTTTAAAGTTTTACAGATTTAAAGATGAGATAAAAAAATTAAAATTAATTAAAAAAAACAACTTGGCCTATGAGTTTAGTTTTGAGTTATTATCGCGAAGTCAGCGTTTTTATGATTTTTCAAAAATTTTCGATTTTTTCTGAATCGGCAAGGCTATATTTTTAAACTTAAAACTAAAAACCTTCAAATAAAAAGTTCAAAAACAATTTTTTTAAATTTCACTCACTAGAAAGCGGGACTAGTTTTATAAATCTCTTTTTTAAAAATATTTTGCAATTAAATCATTGGTTATATTTAAAAAAGTATTTGAATTCTTCATGTTTAATTGGAACTCGACATCAAAATCATCATCTTTTGATTTATCGTATGTCGGTTGTCTCATCTCCATGATTTGAAACATTCGGATTTGAATCGCTTTGATTTCTGTTTGTTTATCGATGATTTCCTTCAAAATCATCGTGGAACGGTTTTCTCTATTTCTCAACCTCGAATCCAAATCGGAAAGATATTGGCCATACTCGATCAACAAGTCTCCCACTTCTTCGATGGTGGTTATCCGATCTAAACAAACGAATCAATAATTGAGAAAAAAAAACATTTTTTCACTCACTTAAACGCTGTTGATTCGAATCAATGAGTTGAGACTTCTCACCAACCATTATTTGACCCTCGATTGATTGTTGATTCAACAATATTTTTGAATCGCTTGGACCGAACCAAACGAAAATCAACAAAACCAATGAGATAATCAAAATACAAGCAATGAAAACGTCTCGCATACCAAAATACTGTGAGGATTGATGTTTTCTGTTGATGAAAACCATTTTGGTCGAATCGATACAAAGCCATAACAAACAAAGAGTATCATCACAAATGTCAAGACAACCTACAGAATGGTTATCTCGATGATTTGGATGATCACTCGTCAAGCATTAGAAACCAAAAAATTTAATAAATTTATTTCTCATCAAATTTTAGGAGGATTAACCAAATAGATAGATAGAAAAAATTGAGATCAACAAACCTATCTAAATAGTTTAGTTTAGATCGTTTCCAATAGACATCACTCGATTTCAAAAGATTCGAATTCTTGAATTCTCTGTCGGAAGCTTGAATGCAAAGGTTTCTTTAATCAAACTATGCATAAAATTCAAATAGTATGACAAAAAACTGATCTTCTTCTTGAAAAAATCTAGATGCTAATTGTGGAAACTCGAAACTTTGAATCACTAAACAAATTTTGAATGACGTTTCGTGTTGATGAACGATTCGATTGTAGTTTCTTGATTCGTTTTTTGAAAATTTTTTTCTGATGCTGGTGGTCGATGTCGTTGGCTCGATCATCATCTTCATCGGTTTTTGATGAATCACTGATTCTATCATCACCCTGATCACCAACAATACCATGGGACGATGCATTGAGACGTTGTTGGTGAATTGAATCGCTGAGAATCTGGATCTGAACCATCGTTTCACGATATTGACGTCGGCAATATCGGATCGATTCATCAGTATGCTCGATTTCAGCTTGAAGTCGTTGCGCCTCATCACGGAACATGAAATACGAATCAAGTTTATCCCGGTTCTCGACAAACTCCATCAGATTCTCTTCGAATAGCCTTTTCAATTTCTCTCGATAGAAAACGTATTCCTGGCACGAGTCTCTGTCAAGGGTTCAGAAAAAAATAATTTAAATGAACATTGAAATCTCATTGAACTCATTTCAAACCTGATGCAACACTCGTTGATTTCAATACGTCTTCGAAGATTGTGCAACTTGATTTTCATTCGTTCGATGATCTCTTGATAAGTTTGCATAGCGTCATCTTGTTCTTGTTCATCGATTATTGTCGTGGTTGTCGGTGTCGTAGAACATTCATCAACGTGATCCTTCTGCTTTAAAATGCTATCGCTGTTGTTCTTCAAAGATTTTGAGTGGTGTTTAGGTGATTTGAAAAACGATTTGAAACGTTTCTTGAAATTCGATTTTGGCTTTGGTTTCGAATCGACCGATCGTGATGATTTCAAAACTCTATCTGATTCTAAGGATGATGTTGGTTGCTGGAATTGACACTCGTACATATTCTGGATGATTTGCTTGGTGATCGACATCTCCAACAGCATATCAGATTGATCAATCTGATACTTCTCAACCTTCGATTGGTTCCATTCCAAACGAAAAAGAGCTTCAAAATATTCATTCAGTACTGGTGTTGAATGGGAAACTATGGATTTAAAGAACAAACATAGAACAGCTTTCAATTCAAAACAAGAGACTTACAGCAATCGATTTTTTGAAAACTTTCTTGCAATTTTTTATCCAGATTGTTCTTGATTTTGGAATATCGGTTGACATCGTCTCCGAATTTGGTTAACTGATCCAACAACAGTTTTATTGTCTGCTGTTGTCGTTCCATTTCTGTGGCCACTCGTTGGGTTTTCGTAGGCCAGAACAGATTCGAAAACGAGCTTGAAGACGACGATACCGATGGCGATGATGATGCCGAAAATGAGGATATGGATGATTTTGGCATTGGTTTTGAATGTTTCAGATTGGAAACTTTTTGCACTGTTTCCCGAAACATATTGGAACGGTCCTTTCTGTTTTTCAGAACTACAATAAAATTACCCATGGTAATAGAGAAAGAAAAATGTTTACTTGAATAAATTTTCACTCTTAATCAATGGAATTCGAAATTTAGAATTCGAAACGTAAAAATTCGAACGAACAAACAAACAAATGGAGAAATAGAAAAAGAAAACAGAGTTATCCAATGCAACAATGAACTTTGACCAAAAAAGGTTAAAATAGACTCGACTGAAAAAAAAACTGATACAGCTTGAAAATTTCTTCAAAAAAAAAATTTCTAAAAAAAAAAAAATTATTAGATATTTTAAAGCCTCAAAAAGTCATGTTTTTAACATGTCGATGAGTGGTGTTGGTGTGTTGATGAATAAACCCAAAGACAACCATTCAACCAAAGATTAGTTGCGCGATTCGGTTTTTTCCCTTGAAAAGTTTTCCTTTGGTTTCTAAAGCAAAGTGTGGCAAACAAAATCAAGCGTTTTTTTTTAGGTTAATCACGTTGGTTACATGAACGTGGTCACATCAAAATTATGATGCTGATGACTGATGATGATGACAATGGATGATATTTTATCGACCTTTTAGATCAAGTTTTCGAAACTCAATTATAGACAATACAAAACTATTCTCGGTTGTTTTCCACCGTGACTCCCCAAAAGAAAAAAAAACAAACAAATTTGTTTCAACAGCTTGTTTGGTCACAGTCACACACACACACACACACAGACATACTAACAGGTAAAAAACAAACAAACTATGTTAATGACGAAACTTAAATTGATGACGGGAAAAAACCAGGAACGGGGTTCCAGGAACATCGATAATTTTAAGCAAAAAAGTTTGAGTAGAACTTAACTAATCGATTTAAGAAGCCGCTGCTGCAGCACACATAACTCCTCGATTTAGATTGATTGACATTTTGGAGTTTTTTTTTTCGTCATGGCGTCATTAAATTACGTTACTTTTTGCTGTTGCAGCTGTTTCAGGTAGACTCTCTTTAGATTTGAAACGCACCATTGGGCGACATTAAAATTACAGTTTTTTTTTTTAATAAAAATTTTTGTAATGTTCTGGAGTTTTTGTTTTGAAAAAAAAAAATTTGTTATTAAAATGAATAAATTAATTTTCCTTTCATTTAAATATGCTGACAATATTAATTTGTGGTGTTTTTTGGTGAGCGTGAATGGATGTCAAGACCATCATCATCATCTCTAGTGATACTCATCGCCACCATAATTAAATGATTTCTTTTTAATTGTTACAACGAAATTAATTACAACGACTATTTTTTTTTACTGTTGTCTGCGACGGCTCAGTTTCAGGATTTATATCAATTAGATTTTTTTTTCGGTCCGAACAGATTGAAAGTATTTTTATCATTTTTTGTTTTAAAACAATAAAACTATTTATTTATTGCTCAACTATTATTTCTCAACCAAATTTAAATTATAAGAAGGAGAATTTTTTATAATATAAAAATTTTTAAGTTAAAAAAAAAATAAGTACTTTTGAATTTGATTCGAATTACTTGAGTTCAATCAGTGTGACTTGAAATTTTTAAATTTTTGTCATTCAAATTTTTTTCGACAGATGTCTCTCTAATTCATTTTTTTCTTGAATATTTTTCTTAAAAAGAATCTTAGTGGAATTTAGGGTTACTCACTCGGGTCTCTTTAGGTTACTCGATTGGATTCATCGAGCATGGCAAGCGCAACAAGAATGTAGCCATCTTTTTCTCCAAGGTTTATGGGGCTGATATTTGACTTGGATGATTGATGGTTGAGGATCGTTGGTCGAAACCACTGGTTCCATTAAAGAAGATTGATTTTTCCCAAAATCTTCTAAACCTTTATCGAGGTTTTGACCATTGACCGTACCGCTACCAGAACTAGAAGCTGAGTCTAAGGTCATTTTAAATAAACTTTCTTCTCTGTCCTTTGGATCGTTTTGATCATCATTGGTTTGAATTGTGGAACTCAAATCAGTTTTCGATCTTTTCAAGCTAGAAAAGCTTGATTTAGGCGTTGGTTTTTGGAGAGCATGATCAGTAGTCAACTCTTTAAACAGATTGTCATAGGTGCGCATAGCTGGCAAACTAACCATTGAATGATAAGGAAGTTGGTAGTTTCTTGTCAAATGAATCCTATTACGTGTTGATTTTTTTCGAAAAAAACCTTCTCGACTTGGATGATAAATGAAGGTTGATGGTTGTTTTAAATTGTTATTGGGTGAAAAGTTTCTCGAGTTGAAGGCCAAGTTTCGGGATTTTCGGTGTCGAAGATCGTCGATCGAATGTATTCGATACCAGAACAGTTCCTGATCCAATTGATCCCAATCTTCTTGGCTCAATTTTTGATTGCTCGACAACAACTCTAGGAGATAGGTTTGAGAGAGACGACGCCAAGCGTTGGCATTGTACTCCATGATCGAATCTTTTTGTTTCAAAAGGCTCGAATTTTGTCCCATTTCGTTTTCAGTCACAATCACAATGCAATTGAACTGGTGCTTGATTGGATGATCAGGATAAGGATGATTATGTTGGATGATTGTGATCAACGAACCAACCAACCAACGAACAAACAACCGTAACATGACAAACTTTGCATATCAAACAACCACCACAATCATTTTATCAAGGTAGCAGTGTATGTGTGCGTGTATGTCACAGTCACACCAGTGGCACAGTTATGTTGAATCAATGCTAATCAAACACACCAATCCCAAATCACAAACTGTTGTTTTGTTCAAATAAAAGATCAGAACCTTGTTTGTTCAATGTTTTTCCTTTGATAAATCTTGTCTGTCACCCAAAACAGAAACTAAACTGTCATCAGTAAAAATTAGAGTTCAGTTTTCTCAAATTTAGTTTTTCAATGGTGATTGGGTTCGAAACAGGTAGTACACACAAACAGAAGCTGGTCCAAAATTCGAGAGCAGATGAAGACCAGAAATCGTCGGAGTTCTTTTTTTGAACTAAAAATTTAAAGAGCTCTAAGAGTCTAAAGTTTCAATGTTTGAACCGCGGATGGGAAAACTGAGATTTGACCAAGGGTGTTGACTCATTGGGGCAATTTTTTAACAATTATATAAAGCACAATCGAACAGCCCAACTACACTGATTAATAAAATTTTTTTTAATAAGTTTTTTTTTATGACATTTAGTGTAACACTGTTGATTATTATCGTTGTTGTGGTGCAATGTGGTGTTTGATGGTGGCGGCGTCGGCAGTGTCCAGGTAACGAGTCACGTCACCTGTTGATTTATTTTAATAAATCAAAAAAGAGAAGCCGCTCAGACAGGAAAGCTCATTTGAAATCATTAGTCACAAACATCGACAGGATCAAGCGTCACACATTTTTGAACAGTGTTGCCTTTCTGTTCCGATTCTCCAAGCCTCTGAACCTTTCTCTGATTTTCTGAAGAAAAATGGTGGTGAAAAATCAACGTTTCAATTATCGTTACGCTGCCGATGATGCTCGGGACCTGAGATCCGACGAGTACAAAGTGATCAAGTACTTCAATTTAGTTTCATTGATCGTCTTTTTGTTGAGTTCGGTATGGATTTTTATGTTCATCTTTCGGCAAGCTGATTGGGAGTACAACCTGAAGATTGACAACTCTCGTGCGTATGCGGCGGTGACCACTTGGAAGTGGTGGACAATCACCTTTGTCGTATTGGCCGATATTCTGGCTTGTGTTTTTCTCATAATCGGTGTTTGGCCCGAAAGCCGACCAATGCTGTTGACATTGTCCGTTCTATCCTATCTGTTTTCGATGTTTGGAATTTTCAATCTCTATTTACGTGGTTCGATAGTTTGCTTCGTCTTTCCATTTGCCATCGGAACATTCTCCGCACTACAATTCTTCAAACAAAGTTCAGAGGACAAAGAATTTGAGGTTAGTCGAGATTTGAGGAAACGTGGCCAACCACCACCGACTATGGAAACCTTCCTCGACGATCATGAAGAACAATTGAGAAAGTTTTAAGCTTTTTTTTTTAAAATAAAATTTGAATTGTTTTGTTCAATTATTGTTGAGCAGTGAGAAAAAATAAAAAACTGATGACAGAACTCGATGCACAGATGAGAAAAAGGCAAAGGAAGAGAAAAAAAAATTAAATTTTTTGTTTGATGTACTTTTGAATTCAAAGAATCATTTACAATTAGTTGAATGTTTTCTTCTGGATCAGATTTCAAAGTACCAAACAGCCCATGTGACCAATGATCAACTGTACTTTCAAACTAAACTATCGTTTAACACGAACATTATTTTGAAAAAAATCCGAATCTATCAATCATGATCAGAGATTGTTCGTTGGTTTGTTTGTTTGATTGATTGATTGGTTGTGTGAATAATCAATAACCGATTTCGATTAATCAATCAACAGTAATTTAAAAACAAAAACACTCAGAGCTTTGCCGACAAATAGTTTTTTTTTCTCTCTCTCTCTCTCTTTGAAGTACAGTTTTCTTCAAGTTTGATTTGGCCTGGATTTTAGCTGATTGCCAGTGATAAGCAGTTAAAAATGTCCGAAGAGAAAATCTACATTGAAACACCGTTGATCGAAAGCGTCCAGCTTCGGAAGTATTCAGCCGGACGTCGGGTCTATTTGAAATTGGAGAATTGCCAACCATCGGGCAGTTTTAAGCTGAGAGGAGTTTCCGAGCTATGTCGAACGGTATAGTGAATGACAAACAATGATAAAAGATTTCATGAATTGTTTTCTTAGGCCATGTCTCAGGGTTATGAGGAAATGGTATGTCCATCAGGCGGCAACGCTGGACTGGCCACCGCCTACTCGGCCATGAAACTTGGCCTCAAGTGTCGAATAGTTTTAAGTAAAAAATCTTCAGCCAGCATTGTGGAGACGCTTATCCAGTATGGAGCAACAGTGGAAACCTGTGGTCAGATTTGGGAAGAATCGTTTCAACGGGCTAAAAAAATCACCGATAACTCAAAGACCAAATTCTTGGTTCATCCATTCGATCATTGGACGATATGGTTGTTGAAGCAAAACTGATGTGAACCGATCAAATAATTTTTCTTCTATTTGGAAAGGGAAGGTCATTCAACCATTATCGACGAGATTGCCAACGAACTTAAAGGTGTTGTCCCATCAATCATTGTGACAAGTTGTGGAGGTGGTGGACTGACCTGTGGCCTCAATCAAGGAATACGCCGAAATCAATGGGAAAACCAAACCAAAGTTTTGGTCATGGAGACTGAGGGTGCGCATTCGCTTAATTCGGCGGTGAAAAATGGTGGTCAGCCAAACAAAATCAACATCAGCTCGATGGCCACTTGTTTGGTGGCCAATGTTGTTTGCGATCAAGTAGCAAAGGATTACTTGCTTGGTCAGCCACCATTGTTGTCTCGTGTGATAACCGATAGTGATGCCGCTCGGGCAGTAATAAAATTTGCCAACGATCATCGTATCTTGGTAGGATTAGCCTGTGGCGCGGCGATCAGTGCTCTTTACACAGGCACTGTTGAACGCCTACTGGCCGGTAATGAGGATCAAGAACAAATTCTTCATGATAAATACAGCCCGGATTGGGTGCCCAACCAGGACGGACCCATAGTAGTGTTGGTTTGTGGTGGATCGGAAATTGTCCTCTCAGACATTGAAAACTATAGAAAACTATTCAACTTGACTTTAGACGGATAATAACGGTTGTTTTTTTTTTTAATAAGTTTAGAATAAATTTTGTGGAACTAAACTCTTTTCAAGATCCATTCACCAGAATCTGCTTCAATCAGATTTACTTTTTTTAGGCTTGTTACATGTGGTTGATATATTAATCAGTTCCTAGGTCTCGAGAATCTGAACAATAGATCAGACCGAATTTTCAAGAATGGCGATTTGATGGGTCACCACGATTCCGGCATGTCCACAAATCAATGGCAATAGCCAGGCCGAGACACTGCTTCGTAGTAGAACAGTGTAGGCACCGAATCCCGATATCATAAACATCACAATAGTAAGGGTGAAAATCAGCCAATACCGACGGCATATGGTGGCGTAAATAGCCACCATGCAAGCCACGCAGGTGACCACTTGTGAAACGATCACACCGGCTTGCCACAAATGTCGTTCCATTTCCGACATTGAAAATAGACGACCTTTTTTTGAAGCAAAAAAAAAAAAAACTACGGTCATTACCGATTGAAAAAACATTGACACCTTCTCTAACCTTCAATCGGTTCACCAAGACGAACCTTGATCAAAGTGAAATGCATGAAAATGCTGTTCCAAATGATCGAGCCAATGTTGGCCAACAGCAACATGATGAAAATGGTTTTGGTGAAATTGATTGGAGGCCGATCAAAACTTTGGTAATATTTTGAATAGTCCGTTTGATCAAGATTCAGGTAATAACCTTGGTATGGAATGTAAGATTGTCGACCGCTTCGATGACCACTTGAAACAAAACTATCGCTCAAATATCGTGAATTTTTCGATGATGGCCTCATCAGACGTCTTGATCGGAATTCGTGTTCATCAAAATCATCCTCATCATCATCATCATCATAGAGATCTTGGTCACCGAATTCAGTATGATAAACCTGATCATTTTGGAAATGGACATTCTTGGTTTTACTAACTGATCTCTGATTCGAATTGTCGAATGGAAAATTTGAGTCTTTCAATGTTATTTTGGTGGTTTGGTTTGGTTCGATCAGATTTTCCGTAGAATTCACTTTGAAACCTGGTGGGGTGGCAGTACGCTGACGTCGCCGATAGCTCGAATCTAAATTATCATCTCTATTGGAGGGCCATCCACCTCTGACCAAACGTTCTTGTTGGGGTGGGATCAATTTTCTGTCAAGTTTCAAATTGTTGAAATTTGAACTCTTTGAGGATCGAGTACTTTTGTTTGGAGAGAAATCAATCTTCAAATAGATGGAATCGTTTGGCTCTTCAAGATCATTGAACATCGAAGAAGCTCTGTCTTCGCCAACCTTTAAAGTCGTTTTTGTTTGAGAATTTGAATTTCGATCCACTTGGTCAGCATGAATAATTTTTCTGCTTTGTTGTGACTCTTGTTCTGCCATCGAATGAGTGGAATCGCTTTTTGAAGTCTGATAGTTTGGGCTATGTTTGTTCATCTAACAGCGTCGTATCTTGAGCTTTTTGGATCAAAATTCGATAATTTTTCATTAGGCTGAGATGATGTTGACCTTCCCATGATTGGAGAATTTTTTCGATAGCTTGAACTTTGAAGCTCACTTTGACTGTGATCTGTTGAAGAAGAACGTGTCGACGCTTGATTGACGCTTGACCGACCCTGCAATTCATATGGCTGTCGTTGATGGTGTTGGTCATTGATTCTTTGTCGGTCAATCTTTCGCATCAAATTCTTGTCTTTTCGACTTCTGTAAGGTGATCGACTGGAAAGTGAAGAATCAAAACTTGTATTCCACCATTCATCAGCTTGTTTACTAGTTGAGCTTGTCAAGACAGAATCGTCATTCGATCTTTTACCACCAAAACGGTTCGATCTTTGAGAAGTTTTATCATCTAGAAGCTTATCGTTTACTAAATCTTTCAATCGATCGGGTTGTGTTCGAATAGCTTGTAGATTGGCCATGGAATGGTATTGAAAGCTACGATTCCTCGTTAGATGACTGCTTCGTTGTAAACTTTGCCGAAGAAGCCTACCACGACGTGGTTGATATTCTGCAAAACCATCGCTCACACTTCCTGCACTGGGTAGCATTTCATGCGATTGTTGAAGACGATTCCATTTCGATCTTCGACCCGATAAATCACTGAGCGAATGTCTTCGATGCCAAAAAGTTTCTTGCTCCCATTGGTCCCATTCGTCTCTGTCCATGGGACGACCATCTGATAACAATTGATTTAGATAAGTTTGCGATAGACGACGCCATGCGTTTGCATCATAAGGTATGATCGCATCTTTTTGAGCTTCAATTGTCAACGTTTGTCCCATTTTTTTTTCTTCTGTTGGCTGTTTGATCCAAACTAAGCTAGAGATCAAATTTGAAAGCCTTCTATGACACGCAGGTTTGTTTACACGTATCCGCTGAGTGGAATGATTTGAGATAATGGCAAAAAATTTCAACAAAACCAACTCCATGATGTATGTGGAAGGGTTGTCAAGGTAACCATAACATGCAAGTGTCAGTGTTGCAATCAAACATGCACGCACATCTTTCCATAATTGCTAGGCTAAACAACAGCAAAACCAACACCTTAGTGATGAGTGTGCTGTTTGGTTAGATAGCGATGAATGCAATTGATAATTTAATCAACTTGTTTTTAACACCAAGGTGATCATAAAGCTTAGGAGATCAAATTAAACGGGTTCTCCCAAGAAAAACTGGGACCACCACACTGAATAAAATTTTTAAAGAAAAGTTTTTGTTTAATTTTTTTTTTTTTTTTTTAAATTGGTTATTAGTATCTCTCTTTCAACGACAACAACCACAAAGCAAGCAATTGCATACACACAGTACACTGGTCAGAACAATCGAAAGAATGAATGTTACACCATTGAGCAAATACCACAAAATTGGAGAATGGTAGTCTTGATTATCGACATGTGGAAAAGCCACCAAACCGTAGAAAGCAATGATACCGGCCATAGCCGCCAAAAATATCAACATACCACAGACACTTTCACAGAGAACGGCAATCAACATCAAAGCAAAAATTATGATATACAATCCGAACATTACCCAATGGGTTGATTTCATCGACAAGAATAGTTTCAAAAAGAAATGCATGGTTGTTGTTTGAACGGTGGTGTGTTTGGTGGTGGTTATATCTTCCGATTTTTTATACGATGCTTGAATCACATAGAATTCAATGTAGGTTTGGTACAATGCCGTCACGACCAACAAAAACACCAAAAGCCATTTCACCAAACAAACACAATTGAAACAGGGACAGAGAGGCTTCGACACTGTTTTCTGTTGTCCAACATTGTTTGGGATCGATGGTGGTTGTTTATTGTCAGAAACCTGGGACTTGATTTGAGAATCAGAAACTTTTTTCGGTTCTTCTTGCATGGTTGTTCTTGTTGTTGTTGATTTTTTCTCTCGGGTTTTCTGGTTTTTTTGATTTTTTTTTTTTTGGGTTTCTCCATTCTTCATTTGAGCTTTTTATTCATTTCGGAAAGAGTTCTATTCGAAATTCAGCAGCTAGTTCGAAAAACTTGCTTTAAGAAAACGACCCGAACTAGCCCATATTTTTTATTTAGATTTATTTTGAATTCTCAATCTATTTGAGTTATTTTTATTTGAATAAATTTTTTTTCTCGTTTTTTGATCAATTCTTTTTTCTCCGCATTTCGATTTTATAAAGTTTTGGTTCTGTTTGTCTCTGTGACGTTTTGGTCATCTGATCGGTTGTTTTTGTCAATGGAGTTACCAAACGGACTGGTTCTTTCTTTTTGAAAAAAACTCTCTTCATCAACCAAAACAAGATAATAATCGATATGATCGAACCAATCAGAATTTTATTAGTTTTTCGAAGTACCCATTTAGAGAATAACCAAAGATGATCGTGTCGATTGCAGATCATGAATTGATCGATCGGAAATTGTCTATAAAAGCTTGAGATTCGATTTTCGGTCCGGAAAAAATCTTGATTTATCACCACCACCCGGGAATCACGGTGGCTGATGAAGAAAAAATACGTTCCATCCTCAAAGGCCAGGTCAAAGTTTTGATGAAATTTTCCGTAAACATTTCCGCTGTCAATGATATCGTCGCATAAGTCACTTTGCGAGAAAGCTGCTTTAGTTTTTTCTCGATTAATACAAATCAATCCGATTAGATTATTTAGTTGCTCGTCTTTAAACAGATGATAGGTGATCAGTTCATCATTGCTCCAGGCAAAAGCCAAAAAATTCTTCTCTTTTGCGGAAACCAAGCGTAATTGTTGATGCCAACCTTTGCTTACATAGCTTTCCGAGCTTGTTTTAAAACCTTTGTTTCTATACTTGACCCAGGCGTATTTCATCCCATAATATTCTTTAGAGTTATCGTATATTTTCTTGCCAAAATTTCTGATGAATAGCAAATGTTCTGGGAAGAAACCCACCGTCACCATATGACGATGGTAGATCGGCTTTAGAAAATCCTTATTGAAATCTTTACTGTTCCAAGCGTCAAATATTTCACTAGAGTTCGATACTTTTGGCAACTCACTATGAAAATTTATGGTAAAATTCTCATAATCGATTATGGTCTGTGGATATTGGTAGAGAAATTCTTTGGTCAACACCCAAAACTCATCGGACCGTAATCCGATGGCGATGACTCGAGAAAATCGACAATCAAACTCGTTCTCGTGTTGTGTTTGTTGTTTGGACATTCTAATGAGAAAAACGGCAATAAAAATGATGAAAAAAATCGAAACCATTTCACAAGTCAGTATGTTACAACAGTACGGTTGATGCAAAAAAAAGCTCAACAAAAACAACCGCTTCATTTCGTTTTTATATCAAGAAAATTCTGTTTTTCGTTTCATAAAAATCGAAAAATTGTTTTGATCACAAAAAAGTGATTGTTTGGTTGAGCCTTCACGTTTTCTAGCACAAAATTTTCTCGATATCTTGGGCCTGATCAATCAGTATTTGGACCAAGCGGATGGGGCAAGCAAGAAAAAAAATTTTTGAAAACACCAATTTTGATTATTTTCGATTTATTGATCTTAAATCTATAAAACAGATTTATTCGATTCATAAATTATTGTTGTTGATTGATAGGCAGATTCTGTCGGGACACAATTGCAAAAAATGCATGCCAGCATAGTGAAAACACCGAAATTGATCAAATAAAACAAGAAAGTAAGCGAGGAAAAATAGTATTCGAGGTTGAAGTCGCTGAAGGCAGAGAAAGGAATTTTCTTTCTACAGATAATCGACTCTTGAATAGGAATTTTTCGAAAAATATTTGAAGAACGTTCTGAATTTAAAAGATTTTGACTCATCACATTGACTGTTTGGTGATCAACTATAAAAAACAAATAGTTTTCAATTTCAAATGCAAGATCTATGCTTTCATTGATATAAACTGGAAATAAACCGTTAGATTGATCACATTTATTTCCTTTCAAATATGTTTTGGCTCTGTCTGAATCGGTGCAAATCGATCCCATTGGATTGGTTAATTGATCGCTTTGATGAAATTTGTAGCCAATCATTTTATTAGAGTCGGATGTCAAAGCCAAAAACGATCTATCTTTGCTGGAAACCAGCCTGAATTCTTGAAGATAATTGTCTACGTGTATATCATTAATACTCAGTATTTTTCCTTTCTCATATTTAACCCGAACGTATTTCATGGGGAACGATTTTTTTGATTTAGTTTGATTCAAATAAATCCTAGCAAACACCATATGCTCCGAGAATAAACCCACCGCAAAATCTTTTCGATTAGTGAAAAAAGGTAAATAATCTTTTTGAAACATTGTATCATTCCAAACTTCAAAAATTTCCATCAAATAATTCACTTTTTTTGGTTTTACTCTGAAAAAATTTATGGTAAATTTTTTCAAGTCGATTATTTTTCTAGGATATCGATACAACAGCTCTCTGGTCATTACCCAAATTTCTTCAGATTTATAAAGTCCAATGGCAAGAACTTGAGAAAAATCTCCATCAAAGTGTTTTTCCTGGGTCATACTGCCAAAAACGATGGCGGCCGAGATGATAAAAATATATGAGCAAGTCAACATAGTTTGTTATCTTCTCTTGGAAAAAACTTGTTTTCAACCATCAAATTTATACTCGTAACTTTTTCCGACAAATCGAACAATTTTTTTTTGATCGTTGACTTTTGAAAATTCCAATTCAATTATAAGATTAATCAATAGAATCAATCAATCGCTTATTCTACTAATCTTCGAATTTTTTTTTCAGCTCGATTTTTGGCCAAAATTTACAATTGCTTAAAATATTTTAGCTTCAAAAATTTCAAGTTATCGGTTTCATTTTATTTTTGCACGCTCTGATTTCTCTGTTTGACTAGCACCATATTTTTAGTTTGAGAATTTTTGATTCGGAATTTTTTGATTCAGAAATTTTTTTCACATTTAAACTGGTTTCTACTGTTTTAGATGACGATTCAAGCAAATGCTTATTGTTTCTGACAGAATAGAAATATTCAAATGGAATATTGAAGCACGATCAAAGCGGTCCAAATAAAACCTAAAACGATTTTTATGATTATTAAATTTTTTCTTCTCAATTCAAACTTTTGATTTTGCCATGGTTTTTCTGTGGATGAAGATTGAATAGAATTCTTTTTCGATATAAGATTCCTCAGTATCCATTCCATCCAATAAGAACGATGAGAGAATTGTATCAATTTAAACTATTTCTTCTTCAAGAGGCATTTAAAACGTTAAGAAATGAAGTTTTTTTTATATTGAATTTTTACTCCAATCAATTGCTTGATCGATCAAAGTTTCAAACATTCAAAGTTTTGAATCTGTTGGTTCTATCAATTTTGAGTTTATTTTTTTACTGAAAAATTCTCTTTGAATTTAAACCTTGAGAAAACTTTGAATCATTATTAAAAAGAGAATCATTGAAAAAAAAAATTTATTTTTTAATGCTTTTTCTTGTTTTCGAGATACGTTTGTTTTCCCCTTTTTGGAACCAGTACTCTTCATTTTAAGAAAACTTTCTGGTTTTTTAATGGTTTTTTTAGTCAAATCGGTTTTAGTTTTGTTCGTTGGGTTTGTAAACGTAGTCCTTTTGGTTACACTCTCTTTACAAAACGTTGCGGATGAAATGGATTCAACTTGATTCTTGGCCGAACTTTTTTGAGATGATTTTCTGAAATAACCTCTATACAAGAAAAAGGCCACTATTGCGAATCCAATCATGGCAAACAATACAGCCAAAAGTCGGATAATTGCTTGAGGTCTGTTGGGGGGAGGGTTCTTTTGATTTCCTTGGCTTTTTGGCGTTGCCAAAGGCTGACATAACAAAAATTCATTGAGTGGAACTTGTAGAAAAAGATTCGATTGACGTTTTGGTGGGAGAAAATCATGACTAACAATGATAGCCGAATCGCTCATCAATTCAATGAATGCAATATGCTTTTCAAAAGTGAAACCTAAATCGAATTTTAACAAATATGGATGAAAATTTTGTTTGTTTTGGTTGGAAACACCACAATTCTTATCATCGGCTAAAGCTAAACTTGTTTTGTTGCTATCGATGCAACAATATCCAATGACATGGGTCAAGGGGTCATCGTCATAGATGTATGAGTTCGAACTTTCATCCCAAGCAAATATCAAAAACAAGTTTTCATTTGTGGAAAGTATACAAAGTCTTTCATAAATCCATTTTGAAATATATTCACTTGGCGTGATATGGACTGATAAACCATCATATGGAAGCCAGGCGTATCTTTTAGTATTTTTTCCAGTATCTTGAAGAATTACTAAATAACTGAAAATAATAGCAGTAGATGATTCATTATGTTGCTCTAGACGCGGTTCGACTTGATTTTTAAATTTTTCATTAGTCCAGGGTTTAGGAAAACGATCGGAAAGATTTGTGACCACCGGTTGCTCTTGATAAAAATTGATCGTTATACTCTCATGATCGATAATGTTTGCTGAATATTCGTAAATAAGATGTCTGGTTACAACCCAAAATTTATCATGTCTAAGTCCGAGCGCAATCATCTTTTTGAAATCACAATCGAAACTTTGCACTTTCACCAATCCAGTCAAGATGATCAATTTTATAAAAAGCATTTTTTCTAGTTGCAATCCAATAGCCAATTTAAAAGAACCATGTTGTGACTCGAATTTATTCACTTTAAGTTCGATTATTTTCAATTCAAACCGAACAATATTATTTGGAAAAACCATGTTCATTATTTTAATAAAAACAACATCAAAGTTTAGACTCTCTCGTGATATTTTCAATAATCAATAGCTTTGTACGTTTTAATTCTTTTTACACAAAAAAATAACAAATTAAAATGACACTAATTGAGAAAG
Source organism: Octodonta nipae (assembly GCA_034190945.1). Lineage (NCBI taxonomy): Eukaryota > Metazoa > Arthropoda > Insecta > Coleoptera > Chrysomelidae > Octodonta > Octodonta nipae. The sequence goes on along the minus strand of JAVLUE010000364.1, from coordinate 24,508 downwards.
TTTATAAAAATTAGCCTCACCAAAACTATGAACAACAACACAAACATGATAAAAAAGTAAAAAATTGCTTTCATACCTTGAAATCGATAATGATTCATTGGATCAAAAAGAATAATCTCTTCATAGTACGAATTACATCATTTCTTGGATTGAATTTCTATCGAACTTATTTTTGATTTGAAAATATATATATGACACTGAAACAAAAATCAAAAAACATCACAAAAATGTCAGTTAAAGGAGTTTAATTGAAAGAAATCAAATGAAACGTTTCGTGGATTCACACAAGCACGTATTTTGCACTCCTGAATATGATGAAACAATCGAACAAAGAAACCATTACAAAAAGAAAGCAAAGTAAAACCCCTCATAGAGAGTGTGACGTGATTGATCTTAATTTTTAGAAAAAAATTTAATAATTTTTAAATCTTTATTTAGTCCAAGTTTTAGGAAAACAATTGGAAAGATTTGTGACTACTGGTTGCTTTTGATAAAGATAGTCTGAATAAAATGTCCGGTTACAACCCAAAATTTATCATGTCTAAGTCCGAGGGCAATTATCTTTTTGAAATCACAATCGAAACTTTCACCAAGCCAATCAAGATGATCAATTTAGTAAAAAACATTTTTTTCAAGTTCCAATTCAATGAATAAAATTGAAAAAAAACTCGAATTTATTTTTTTTCAATTCAAATCGAACAATATCATTTGCAAAAACCATGTTCACTAATTTACTAAAAACAACACCGAAGTTTAAGCTCTCTTGTATAAAGCTGTTGATTTGACTTTTTTAAATGTGCTCAAAATTTTGATTTCAGTTGGGAAAAACTCTCTTACCACCACGAGTCCATTACTTTGTTTGTGGATCCATTTGTTTCCATCGATAGTGATCACGGATTTTTTAGAAATATTTCCGTCCAATTGTTTCTCATCAAATGGAACTCCACTCTTGAAGGTTAGCGATGTTTCTGCATACGAAGTGATCTGTCTCAGCGTATAAGAATCATCGGAGACTTTTTTGATAATGTATTTGGACGATGCTCTACTGGCCACTGATCGTTTGAAAAAACTGATACCCAATTCGGATAGAAGAGCATCGAAATTTTCTCTTTTCACCATGTTCCAAGTGCCAGTGAAATCGACTTGCTGTCCCTCAATCAAGCTGGTCAGATCTATTTTTTACCATTTGAAATTATTAAAGTTTTTAATTTGAAATTGAACTTACAGAGGAAGATCAATAAAGAAAAAATTGAAAAATTATTTTTGTAAAACATCATCACCATTTAGATGAAACTTTTTTTCAGAGTGAAAATTTTCAGAAGATTCACAATTCAATTTCTGATGTTTTCGATTGATTTTTATAAATTTTTTCAATTCCGACGTCCTTGTTTGTTGTTTTGGTCAAACGCAAATATTTCATTATATTTAATATTGATTGCTTGTTTGCTAGAATAAATGTTCGCTTGATCGATGGTCCAACAACAAAAACAGCAAAGAAACAATTTTTTTAAAATGGGCTGGATTTGAAACGGCAATGATCACCAAACACACAGACACTGTGAATGCAAATTTCTGTTACGATTCACTGAATTCACATCAAAAACTCGCTCATCAATAATCATAATTTCAATAACGTTTCAACACGCTTACATCCAATACAAATGTACCAAAGCAGATACACATTGAAAACCTAGAAAATAATTAAAAAGAAATTATTTCAAGAAAACAAGAATGAAATTTGAATTCAATGAATTCCAAACCTCAAAGCAGCAGCTACAAAAAAAATTGAACCTAAAATTAATTGAAAGTTATAAGAAGACAACTTTTGTTGGAGGGTAAGAGACACGCAAAATATTGATTGATGATCATCACGCAACGATAATTCGATGATAATTGACCATATGTTTTGAAAAATCGAAAATGTTCATCATTAATTAATTTTTTTTTAACACTCTTCTCTGGCTGATTTGATCAATTGAGCAGATTTATTTTTTGAATTTAAATTTTTAACGAAAAACAAGTTAACAAACAAAAAAAAAAGAGAGAAAAAAATGATTTGAAAGCGAAAACTTGATTTTTGGCAATTAGATGAAAAATTTTGGTATCATTCGTTGACAATATTGGCGTCATCAAATTGAAGATCAATTTTGGCCGGATATTTAACAATTAATTCGTGAGTGTCAGCAATCTCGGCCACACATGGCTCGATGATCATCGTATTGCTTGAGACAAACGTTAACAATGACCCATCCTCATCACTGGTGTCTTCTAGTTCGAGTAGTCGATGAATGAACTCGTTCATCACTTCTCGACAGAATGGAACATTTTCACCGGTAACTTCTATGAAAATTGTTTTGGTCTCCGAATTCACCTGATTTCAAATCGAACTTGAATTTAAGAGGAAATTACAATTAAACTAACTTTAGAGTACTCGGCATTGGTTAGCGGTGGCAAAGATAATACTTTTCCTTCACGATCCATTAACACCGGGAACAGTTGTTTTCCTTTTAGTAAATGCAAATACTTGTGTATACCGGCTATAGTGTTTCGTTTCTTTTCTTTACGATAATGGTCGGCTTCATCGGATAAAACTCGGTATAGTTCCATAGCTGACATTTCAGTTCGTCCTAAAGGGGTTAGCTTGATTCTAGTAGGAACTTTTCCATCAAACAAAACTGCACGAGTAGGAATCTCCGAAGATTTTGATTCGTCTTTTTCATCGGGATTAGAAACTTTTGAAGCATAACTGATAGGTGGTGGAGAAAATTTTTGAAAATCATGAGTCGCAATTGTCGCTTTCTGTCTGTTATCACACAAGCCTTGATGAAGTTCTGATTCAAAGAATATCAAATAAATGATTTGAACAGAATAGCAGAAAAAAACTTACTTGTTTGAATGTTCAAAAATTTTCTCATTAATTTTGGATTTGATACATCGATGTCGTGAATAATACACGCCACAATTTTACGTTGATTCGAATCAATTTAGAAACGAGAACTTTGAAAACTAGATCGGAATTTTTAACAGATCTAATAATGATTGTTTTTTTAGGTTTTGATTTTTCATCATTTTCATCGTCACAGCTGTCATTTTCGTTATTTGCTAAATCACCATTGGCATTAGCCTTTTTAGGATTGGAAGGTGTTGCATTAGCTCGAACATGATCTAAAATTCGTTTGGTTTGTTGTTGGTTGACAATGCGCAAAAGTTTTTTATCACGAAATGGATTTTCAATCAATTTGACTTCTTTGAGTTTGGGACAATCAGCAAGCTCTTGAGGTACAGCTGTCAAAAGATTATGACTTAAATCCAGCATCTTTAAAGCCACTAGACGTTCGATGGTATATGGCAATTCTGTGATTTGATTATGGCTCAAATCCATTTCGGCTAAATGAATAGCTCCACCTTCAAAAATCAAAACTGTCGTAGAAATGGCTTTATTCTTTCTGATACCATCACAAATAGAGGAAGGAAACTCTAGTAATTTATTAGCAGCACATTTAAATGTGACCAATGAAGATAGTTTTCGCATGTCAGGAAGCTTCTCCAGCAAATTGTTCTCTAAATTCAACATTTGCAAATTAACGAGCTTTTCAAAAAAAGAGTCTGGCAGTGTAGTGATCGAATTATAAGACAAGTTCAAACATTTCAATTTGTTCAGTGAACCAATTTCATCTGAAAAATTAAGCAACAAATAGAAAATTAATCTTTACGTATATATTACGTACCAGGAACAGAGGTCAGCTGATTCTTGTGCAACACTAGATTAGTCAAATTTTGTAGATTTCCAATTTTTGAACTTAAACATTTCAAAGCTGTTGTGTTGGTGATTTCAAGAAAATTTAAATGCAACATTCGATAAACAATCTCATCGAGCTGCCCATCATTTTGTTCAATTTTTTTTGAAATCTTCTCACCAGAAAACACTATTTCACGTGGCTTTTGCTTGTACAATTCCTGCCAATCAATCAAACCATCATTTTTTCTAGGGCTTTTGATGTTTTCCATTTGTTTTTAGTTCTCCAAAAGATTGAAAACTATTCTCAAAAAAAAAGAAAAGAGATCAAATATATGATATTTCGAATTAAACAAGATTTTAATACTATTTATAGAAAAAAAAACAAAAATGAGACACGCTACGAAATGCAAGTGATTGTTTGAAGAAATTTGCCCTCCATAAACAACGTTACTAAATTATTAAAACTTAAAATTATTAAGTTTTATCATCGATCATTAATTTGACAGTTAAATCTCTTAATCAGAGAACCATCAGAGAATCGTCACCACTCATTTAATTGATTAAAATATCGGGAATATTATTTAATTCAATTAGTTTCAAGTTTTTGAATCAGTTATTATTGAAATTAAATTAACAAAAAAAAAAAAAAAAAAAAAACAATCAAATAATCAAATCAAAGAGAAAGTTTGTCCATCATTGTTTTTCTTGATCTCCAATTCTCATAAAGTCGAAACGTTGTCGAAAGTTAAATGGAATTAGAGAGAGAGAGAGAAAGTAAAAGTTTCTGGAACCAATTAAAAAGAGTTGAAGGTTCCATTAAGAAGAGAGAATTATTAGTGGATTCGTGTTGAAAAACAAAAATTATCAATTTGTGTGAATTGTGTGTGACTAGCTTATGAGCGAACAAAACATAATTAAATGATGAAATGACTTCTGTATTTGGGTGTGTGTGTTTGTTTGTGGAACAATGAAAAAATTCTTCTCTTCTATCATGAAACGATGTCACGATGAGACAACAATGTTTGATCAGGTTTGTCTATTTGACCAGAGAGAAAAAAAAATCTCTGCCAAAATGATTTTTTTTTTGACCATTTGAGATGAATCGGGAATCGATAGAAAGTGTTAGGGCGTAGGTGTATATCGATTATCAAAGCGAAGTTGTATCTGTGTGATATATCTTTTCTGATCAAATTGATCAATACAAAAGCTACCAAGGTAGTGTGTGTGTGTCGTTGTTGTGGAATTTATTGGAAGTCACCAGTTTGAATCACCCTGATTGTTTTAGAAACGGTTCGAATTTGTATCTGGGGTTGGCGTGTGTGTGTGTGAATTTATGTAAAAAAACAAAATTTTGGAACACAAAAGAAAGACTAAAAAAAAAAATGAAAATAAAATTTGAAACAAACCAACAAACAGAGGAAGAAGAAACAATCAAACAAACAGAATAAAAATATTAAACAATGAATAATAAAATAAAATTCAACAGATTAAAAAATAAAGAAGAAAAATTAATTCTAATTAAAAAAAAAAAATTACAAAAGAAATTTTATGGGACTTAAGTTTTTGTTTCAGGTAAGTATTGCACAATTTAAATAGTTTGTATCATGTTGTTCAATAGTACATTAGAAAAAAACTTGGTTATCGTGTTGGGTTGTTGATGTTTTTATGTGTGTGTGTGTTTGAAACAACTTTTCCTTGAAAATTTTTAAAATTTCATTTTCGAGGAAAGTCGAATCGCTGTTGTTTTGTTAAGGGCTAAAGTTGCGTTCTTTGTCGTTCGTTTAGTGTAAAAAAAATAGTGATTAATCAATCAATCAATTAGTTTCTTCGATAAATGTAGCTCATATCATCGTCGATGAATTTCAAATCTTTGATCTTCTCTTCGAAATCAGTTTTCTTTTGTGGTGAGAAGCCATTTTTGTAAAGTGGTGCATTGGGATCATCAATATCATCATCATCATCCACCGAACGATTTTTCAATATTTTCTCGTTATCACCGTTTGTTCGGCGACGTTCGCAAGTTACCAATGAGAACAACAATATATGCAATAACGATAGTAACGTATAAATCGATACCAATACAATGATGACGATAAATAATGGCCAAGCTTGACTCAATATCACACCATCACGATACAGTATACCACCCAACACCAATGCTATGGATAGGCCCAAATAGATGATGGCCAAACTGATGATGGGACATAACCACAAACGGCATACCGCTATCAAACTCAATGTCACCAATAGTAACGGTAATAATGAAGCGAGACCAAAATAAAAATGCGAATCACCTAATAAAAACAGAAAGTGGAATTAATATTTCATCATCTAGTCGGTGAATATTATACTGTGTGAACATCAAGACTAAAAAGATCGTGAATAAAACAAACCAAATCAATGTCCCGGTTCTAATGGGTCTAGTGTCTATTTGGTTTAACGAGAAATTTATCATTCCTGTAGCTGTTCACTAAAAATGTATTTTTGACATGCCATTAAAAACACTCCGTGATTGGCATGTGAAATGTGTTCAATGTGGATTCGATTCAATCAACACTCATTCATTTGATATTTGGGCTCAATAATTAGATAACAAAAAATCCGAAACTGAAACTAAACTTTAGGGGTTTATATTTCTGATGAATCACTGTGTTTGTTTGTTTGTTTGATTAGTATCATTGATCAATTGAATAAACTTGAAAATATTTTTATCAAAACTTTTTGGTTCGGTATGGTTTGGCTGTTTTGAAATGATTTGACATATTTCAATCAAACCATCACCACCAGAAAAAAAACCACAACAAAACAAAAATATATCAATATTAAAATGGGTTTTCTGAGTTTTGAAACAAAATTCAAGCATCATCATCACTCTTCTCCATTATGCTGTCAAAAGAAGAAGTGTCAAGGATGTGTTAAAAAGATCTTCAAGATCTCTTCTTTTCTTCTTCCAACTACAGCATACAGTTACTTTAGACGACCTTATTGTTTAAATAAAAAAAAATCAAACAAACATTTGAAGAATGTGCCAACCATATTAAACAAATCACATTCATAAACATTGCCTAAAGAAAGACATTGAAGTTGTTGGGCGGCGGCAGCAACGATGATGGTTGGTGGCAAAAAGAAATTGTTTGCCAATAATTGAAATTAAAAGTCTCTCTTCTCGAATACTCCAATGTTGCTAACTTATTTAAGACAGCTGTTAGTTGGTTAAGCCTGTTACCGTTTATTTAAAAATTTTTACATTTAGATTTTTGCTGTTTTAAATTAATGAAAATTTCTCTCGAATTTTATTAATCGGGTTACTCTCTCTCTCTCTCTCTCTTTCTCTCACTGTTTTTATCATTAAAAAAAATCGAAATTTACCCAAAAATAACATTCGATTTAGTTTATTTGAAGAAAGTTTCATTGATTGACTTGATTGTTTGTTTTAAATCAAAGAGAATAAATTCTCACTCTATTTGGATTAGCCAGAAAAACGATTATTTTATTTTGGGGTTAATTCAGGAAGCTGTTTATTTTCTGGTTAAGTGGGTTTAACAAACAACCTAATATTGATGTGTGTGTGTAATCTCCAGACTAAAATCAAATTGTGTCAGATGGATTTTATGTGTGTTCGAGCATCCATGCAACTCGATTTAGAATCGCATTTCCTAAAACAAACAGGCGAGTTGTTGTTTTTGGCAAATTAATTTAACCAACCAAACCAGATTTGTTTTTTGCCTTAAAGTGTTGAGATAATCTAACTCTCTCTCTCTCGCTCTTGCAATTTGTTTCGGTCATTCTAATGATGGTGTTGCCCTTAAAAAAATCTAGTTTAACTAGAGAACTGTTTTAAGAATTGAAATGACAATGTTGTTCAGATGGGAAATGAAATTCAACAAAAAGTAGAACAAGCTCCCTGAGTTTTTATTTTGATGTGTAACACCACAGCTAGTTGGCTAGTGATGATGCTATTAGCTATGACACCCAAAATGTTTGTTGCCAAAAAATTTTTAAAATTTTGCAATGCGTGGGCAAATTAAAAACTTTTACTTTTAACCATAAAATATTAAACTAACTGGCTTGCTCAAGTGATTATAAATCAAATTGTAAATTTATTTAGAACTTACGTAAACATTGGTAGTATTGTGAATTGGTCAATCGATTTGTGATTTCAATTCCACTATCCTGGCCATCGATGTTTTCCGAAAATTGAGCAATGTTGTAACATAGATTTAAAATTTGTGCTGATTTAACCATCCACTGTTCAATGGAACAGTTACGTCTAAATAAGTACTCAGCGGCTTGATCCGAGAATGGAGCCGATGATTCAGAATCGGTTTCTTGTCTACGGAACCTAAATTTTTGGCCATACGTGTTTTGTTGTTGTTGTGATCGAATTGAATCATCATTGTACAATGATAGCCTGGAAATGTGTCGCCCTTCACGAGTCAATATTTTTGCCGAATCGGTCACTAGAAAAACGGTCAAACCATAGGCAACTATCAAACCGAATAACAAAAAACATAAGACAAGTAACAAAATCAAAAATGTTTGAAGACACGAATGCCGATGACTTTTGACACACATCGTGGTGGTGGCGTTTTTTTTACGGTGATTTAGTGAATCAACTTGTTGATGCTCGATCGAAAATCAATTTTGAAGATTAATCAAAACAATCACTGTGGTTTTTTTGTTGAAATGGTCGAATGGTTCGGTGTGCCGTTGTCGTGTTTATGTTTGTTTTGGTTATCAGTTCAAGGTAACTTTTATGACCAACAGACTTGAACAACAACAACAGCAACAAACAAGGCTAATGGGTGAAGGAATAACCCTCGAACACAACTTCATACACAGACAGACAGGCAGGAGTTTCAAACAAAAAAACTTGGTTTCGATTGATTCTAGTAAAAAACTTTGTTGTTGTTTTGCCACAGTTAGTTAAAATAACTCTCGAAACAGCAACAAGAGAAAATGCTTTTCTGGAGAAAGATCGGGAGCGATCATTCAAAGAGTAGGCAATGAACAAAAAGAAACGAGAGACAAAAAAAACCTGTTTCTTTAAAGATCTGTTTCGTTGTCGCAGTCGTTGTTTTGGTTAAGACGCCTTTTTTCTGTAAAATGTGTTTTGCTGGTTGGTTGGTTTGTTTGGGTGGTTTTGGTTGGTTTTCGGTAAATACACATCAATTCTGATTCACTCGCGATCATACTGAGAGAGAAGAGAGTGGTGGTGCATACCCAAAACTGTAAAACTGTTTATCTTGAAGAAGAAGAAGTCCACATGGTTAGAAAAAAAATTGGATGTTGGTTGTTTGTTTGGTGGATGATAAAGATATTCTCCAAAATAGACTGATAGCGGTAGTGAATGAAAATACGATGATTATAATCGTTCTGGTACGTTTATTATTTGATTGTTTATTGTTGTTCTTTTATCGTTTCTTGTCAACAACAAACTGTTGTTTTCTGGTTGTTTTTCTTCTGGTTGGGTTGGTTGATTGTATGTTGTTTGCTGTTGTATCTTGTGGTGAGAGATTTTTTCTTCTAGTTAGTAGGTTGGAATTAGTTATTGAAATTTATTTGTACAACCAAATTACAAACATCTTCGAGGTATGGTCGTCGTAGTGGCGAAGAAGTAAAAAATCATCTTTATCATCATCATAATGATAATGATGGATGAAAGCTATGATGATGATGATTTTCTATACTAGGAAACCTTTCTTTTTCGCTGATTTGAAACAGTGTTTGCTTGCTTGCTTGCCTGCCTGCTTGATGTTTGAATAGAATGGAGTGCTATTCTTCTATTGTGTGTGTATATGTTTGCGATGTATCAATTGAATGATTGTTGTTGAATGTGATGCAAGGACACACACACACAGATAGACAGAGATACACTAACGTTGTTGTGTCACACACACCACCATCAAAAACAACAACAGTTGTTTTCTCCCAAAATGTTTTTGAATCCAAAGTGATTGAGCGAACTATTGAGTGAGTGAGCGAAAAAACTCTTCGAAAACCTACGCAACCAACCAACCATGTGTGTAGTACATCTGCGCTTTTCTAGAAACTGAAACGAAAGCACATTACTAGTTGAAAATAAATAAAACATTCATTCAAAGAAAATATTTACCACCAACCTAGAACATGGAGGAGATGATGATCATCATTTTCTTTATCATGGCTCCATGATGATGATGATGATGATGATGATGATGATTAGGTCTTGCAGAGAGAAAAAAATCTCTTTCAATTAGAATAGTTTCAAGTCCGAATAAGAATAATGGAGAGAGTTATCATCTCATCATAATAGAGAAATTTCTTTTTCTTTGTTTATTCGCTGTGTTGGTTGAAGAATCGTCATTCGGTTGTTCGATGGGAAAAAGTTTTCCTTCTCTTCTCCCAGGAAAAATGTTTCCAGAATCTAGGTTACAAACAGAGAAAGATAAATTTAATTTGCGTTTTTTTGCCTTCTCTGTCTTTGGGAGTTTTTTTTTTTGAATGAGAAAATTGTTTTATCATTAAAAATAAAATCAATTTAAAACTATTATTGGGAAAAAAATTTCGGTTATTCAAAATTTTTTCGGGATAAACACAGTTATTGAGTCATGATGACAAAGCATCTCCGTATTGAAGTGATCAAACCTCCCATAAATCCTCTGATTTCAACTGAGTCATCATCAACATCAATGATGAGACGTGTTAATGATCATCATGGTGTGTGTGAAAATTTCTACAAAAATCATTGATTACATGAGAATGGACATTTCAAGCAAGATGACAAGCAAACAACAAGCCAACAAAAAAAAACAGACACAGGTAATACTCGCCTCCGCTATCTTTATTTCAAAATAGTTTTTCTTTCCCTATAGAAGAATCTTTTATTCAGTAAAGACAAAGAATTAGCGATAAATTATACAACGATCATTTATTGTTCGAGCAAGCAAGCATTGAAATATAAAATCAAGGGATCGAGTGATGATAAAGAGAAATGTTTCTTTTTGAAAGAAAAACATATTCCCATATCAAATGCAAATTTTGAAACAACTCAGGAATTGATTGCTTTGTTCGTTGGTTGGTTAATTATAATTCAAATTTTATAAGAAATTTTCGACAGGTATTCGAAAATTATGATGATGATTTGAAAAAAAAACAGGTTAATCAATTTCCATTCAGTTGTGGTTGTTGTTTGGTTAATTCAATAAAAAAAATATTTTTATTTTTTTGTTGAATAATGATTAAGTGGTTTTTTTCATCATTTTTGTACAGGTAAGTGGATTGCTGTTGTTGTTTTAATGTGTTCTTGAAAGTTTTCAGGTTTGCGTTTCGTTTGTGTGGTGGTATATGGCAGTCAACAACAACAGCCAATAATCGAATTGAACACAATCGTTTCTTCACAAATGTTTTGTACATTGTGTCGAATAAATTGTTAAACATCATTTGTGTTTTCTCTCAAAAAAACAATCGATTATTGTTAATTGAATTTGTTTGATTGGTTTTTAAAAACAAAAAAAAACAAACTTACCTAAGATTCAGATGTGATTTCAAAGAGTTTTTGGTAGAAAAACAAACAAACTAGGTACAACTCGAAAAAACCCTAGAAATGGTACTGACCCGAAATTATGAAATCATCGACCAATACGCCACAACGCTAACTAAACTAAAACGTCAAAAAGAAAAAAAAAACATTAGAGCAGCACCCATTTAGTTAAAAGGCCCAGAAAAAACATTAGGCCTTCGATCCATTGTGTGTGTATTCGAACAATCTACGCTGCTGCTACTACAACAACAACTATTAACACCAAGATGACATATATATATAAATTTGCCGAATAGTTTCTGAATTTGAATCTCAGGTCTTTTGGTACGCTAGAGAGCGAGCCAGAGAGAGTTCCCAAGATGAGTCTCATTAAATTGTGTAAGAGTGTTTTTTTTTGGCGAGCCTAAAAGGTTCCAAATTTAGTAACAAATTTATATCAATTTATTTATATTATTTTTTTGTTAGATTTATAAATAACAACCTTTTTTGAAGATTGTCCTAGATTTTTTTTCCCTCGATTTCATAATTATTGAACATTACATTCTATTAGATTGTCGTACAGTTTTCTTGGCCACACACTAATGTTCTGATCAATAATCGTGGTGGCTCTTTTCACTGGTAGAGAGAATAGATCTTTATTGGCTCGCCGATAATCGGTCACATTGAAATCGTTGAGAATTTTTTCGCTCCAAATTGGTGCCATATCGGGCATAAAAAATGGTTGAGGTGAAGCGAAACCAGTGCCAATCAGGGTTTCTTCCTTGGATAGTTTTATCATCATTTTGAAGTATAAAGTTTCAAACTCTTCAATGATTGATGAATCGTATAATTGTTGACCAGTCACTTGTCGTTTGATGTCGATTTGGAATCGAATTTGATTTAACAATACGACCAATATGTTGTGACATTCTACAAATGTAGGAAAGTGGCGCAACAAATTTGATTCTCTCTCAGATAACAAAACTGTATTGTAATCAAGGCAAAACTTTTTGAAACGAGATAGTTTTTTTTTGGCCAAATCAAAGCAAAACACTCCCTTAGTATGGTTGCCCTCAACATCGGAAACACTTTTCCCATAAAACATTAACGAATAAGTATTGTAGAGAGATGATTTGGCAAATAGATAGCTTCTAAACTTATAATACGGACTTGGATTATAAACGTTAGATTTTATCGAACGGGCAGCACTCTCAAACATATAGGCCGTATGGAAGCATAGTTTAGCCAAGAAAAAAAAATCCATTTTCAACATATAAGCGATGAGAATGGTCATTTCTTCGGCCTCGGCCAAACAACAAAACATATGGGCATCGAGAATAGTCATATCAAGATCGCCATCCACCAAACTATTATAGTTGGGAAAATAGAAATCTTCTTTGTTTGTTTCGAGCCAATCATTTTTGATAGAATAAAATATTCCCGCAGCTTCGTCAGATAGCCATAAACTTTCTGTATCTTTTCCAAGTTTAGATCATTGGAAAGTAATAAAACAAATGCCGAATATCTCATCAACCAAAGACCATATTGGAACATGATCGACAAAAGTTCATAGAGAGAATCGAAAATTGTTTTAAAATCGAAAACATTGGCCGATTGATAGGATGCTGACCACCTAAATCCGCAAACTTTTCTTAATCGAGATTTGACTCGAAATTGGTTTGAACCTTGATGGCAATCAAATAAAAAGCCAAGAAAATGAGAAATATAGTTTTGAATGTTTTGTTCAATGTCTGGTCGACAATCGACCGAAACTAGAAACTGGTTTTGATCCATCAAATTCAACAATCGTTGACGATTTTGTCTCAACCAAAAACAAATCTCCATCACCATTGGATTGGATTTGGCACGAAATTTGAATTTCTGTTGGCCGGTCACTTTCAAAGAGTTTCGATGGTACCACAAATAAATCATGCTATGAGCTGAGTGTGTGTGTATTTGATCGATTGTTGCAACACGAACAACCTTTGTTTAAATATCCGAATAGAAAAGTTTATTAAAACTAATTCTCAAAAAAGCCTTAAACAAAAATTCGATCCTTCCAAAACGAATTGCAAGCCGATTGGTAATAGTTGTCGACCATCTTGTACTTAGATGGAACATCCAACGACATATACGAAACAGTCGGATTCTTTGATGAGATGTTGATGGCTGGCAACCATTCCACTTGTTTGTTGCCAATCTTGCCGGGACGGCCTGTTCGAGCGAATCGAGTCCATTCGGTGATCATATCGCGAGATAAATGATAATCATCTTCGGTAAACACAATTCCACGAAGTTTTATAGGAAAACCGAACAGGAACATGACATCGTCTCCGTGACAAACACCCATGTAGCCAGTGCAATCTTTGAAAACTGGAATCGAGGGTGGATGAACTACACGGTAAGAATACACTGGCCCGTTGATGCCTTTATTAAAGGTTCCATAGGATTCACCAAAAAAGACGGTTGGACAAACTAGATGGTAATGACCGAAAGCATAACCGACCGCCCGGCGCAATTCCGTTTCATCAGAATCTTTGAGATTTTTTGTATAAAAATTAGCCACTTCTTTGCCATAGGTTTCCTTGAAAAACAGATACATAAACTCGATCAGTTTCTTGGTTTTTTCTACAGTCATCGGAGTGTTGTGAATATTTGGATTGAGATAATTCGGAAATAAAGATTCGGCAAACAGAGCGCCTTCATTACCGACTACGCCAAACATGAGGCTTAAATTTTGATTAAACTTTCCGGTTTTCAAAGCTTCAACTGGACGGATCGGCAGCAATGAATCGCCCCATATTGGCTCGAATGTTTCACCATTGGTTCGAGCGTGTTTGGTTGCTTCAATAATTTTTTTTGCATCGACTTTTCGAAGGCATTCAAGGATTCTATCAGAAGATTGACTCGTACAATTCATGCTTGTTGCAAGAGCTTTGGTTTTGATCAAAGATTTTTCTTTCGATTCTGAACCGAGATACGAGTTAGTGGCCCCAGATTGTATGATGGCACGTTTGAAAAGACCCTTGGCCAATGGAGACAAAACCAACGAAGCCACCGACATTCCGCCAGCAGACTCTCCAAAAACTGTAACCAAATTTCGATCACCACCAAATGCTTCAATGTTCTGTTGAATCCAATGTAAAGCTAAAATTTGATCATGCAATCCAAGATTTCCTGGGCTTGTTTCAGTAGCACCATATAGAAATCCAAATGCTCCTAATCGATAGTTTATGGTGACCACAATCACATCACCCAATGCCACAATATAAGAGGCATCATAGGCCAATGAAAAAGCGGAACCAGTTTCGAAACCACCGCCATGAACCCACATCATAACTGGTCGTTTGGTTGCAGATTCGTTTTTTGGCCGATAAACAGTCAAAAACAAACAATCCTCAGAGTGTTTTCCAGTCTCGGGAACATTGTTATCAGGAACCACTTGCTCTGGCTGCATACAACCAAAACGATAACTCGTCGCATTATAAACTCCTGCCCATGGTTTTGCTGGTTCAGGTTTCTGGAAACGTCTCACTCCGGTTGGCGCTTCACCATAGCGAATACCTTCATAAATTAAAACTTGATCTTTGGTCCAAAGAGTTTTGGAATATCCACGAACCGAACCACTTTTCAATTTGACAATCAATTCATCCGTGGTTTTGGCACCAACCAAAACTAAGGCACCAAACAACCACCATAGAGCCAAACGATTCAATCTGTTTAACATTATTTAAAGAGTCTATTAAATGAGAAAAAGATCTCAAAATTTTAAAGAAACCTAAAACTCATCGAAAAACATTTACTGCCAAAGCAACCACGAAGATACTAATTTTAAGATAAACTCCAATCGATTCAATAGTCTCAAGAAAGAGAGAGAGAGAGAGATAATTGAAAAAAATCTCTTTACCAAATCTTAACAACAGGAGATTAATTTAATTTAAAAAATTAATTAATTTGATTATTGATAATCTGGTTTATTGTTCAATTGCCAATCATTCGGAAGGTGAAAAAGTAATTTTTCTGCTGGTGAGAATAAATAAATTAGCAAATCGATAGAAAATCGAACAAAAATAATCACTGAATTGGTAATTAAAAAATTATCAGAAAACTTGGTTCTCATTTAATGTGAACCCTGCCTGATGAATGGATGTCTTCATTGTTTGTGTTGAACATTTCCATTCAACAAGTTCAAAGTTTTTTTGTTGGCTTGTGGTTGTTCTGATGGTGATGGTTGTTGGCCATCAGCATCGGAACTTTCACGCTCGTTTCAATCAATTTCTTTTCGATTTTGCGCCATTTGTGGAAAGTGATCAACGAGATTAGTATGGTAAGGATGACAATCACGCTCAGCAATAGAATCATGGCCAACGGTAAAATGGCAAACGTTTGGCAGGCTAAAGAATCGGGTTCATACCCGACACACCGATCACGAATTCTTGGTACAAATTTGTTGAATGTTTTTTTCACTTGCCGATAGTTTTTTGGTTGACATTCAAGATCAACTTTTTTTAAAAGCCAGTGATGTAGAAGCCAAAAACCACAGCAACGAACTATTTGACGAGGTTCTGCCAAGAAAGAAATCGTCCTGATTAAAATTATTAGATCATCATTTTAGAACTCACTTGGTATTGTTCGTTGAATTATATTACCAACACATTTCATGGTCGAATGGTATTCCTCCAACATTGTCGCAATTCGACCATTCTCCTTTTCGGCCGCTGCCGGAGGCACTACCAACAACAACAATTGAACCACTATGAAACTGTGAAATGAAACCCAAACCAAGAGATTCATTTTTTTCAAATTGTGTTGTTCGAAATATTTCATTGATGCCAGAAGGAAAGGATCATTCACAGCAGACAAATGAACTCAAAAACGCACAAAGAACGCGTTTAAAAAAAACGTATTTGGCTTTGCTGTTCGCTGGTGATAAGTGTTTTTGGACACATTTTTTTCACACACTCATCATAATCATTCGAAACAACGAACATCTTTTCTGATGTTTCGTCAATCATATCAATTTGGAGATTTTTTAATCTAATCTCTCGATTGATTTGATGATTGATTTTTGTGAACGGTTTGAAGCCGTCAGAATAAAGAAATCGGCTTGTTTGTTTGATTTTGAGTCAAATCAGAACAACAAATAAATTGTTGCGTGAATTTTCTAACAAGATCTGTAATCACTGGATGAAGCTTTTTTGATTTGATTGACTGATTGATGCGAAGATGATTAATATGGTCCATGTGTATAAAACGTTAATAAAATTTACTATTCGAATCATTTTGAGTAATTTATTATCCAAGAAGTTTGTTCAAAAGTTTGATCAAATATTCTAAACAAAAAATGACGTCCTCAATTTTAGTTCTTTCGGCAGGATTTTTCTTCCAACAACTATCCAATAGATCTAGAATGATTGTGGGACACGGTTCCATTTGTTTTGGTGTCTCACCATTTCTAATGGCCATCTCAATTTTCTCTTTTTCGGTGTAATGGTTGTATGGTTGAGTGCGAGACAACACTTCCCAAAAAATTATTCCCCAACTAAAAATATCGCATTTGTGTTGAAGCTCTTTGTTGAACGGTGTTGGGTCGAATAATTCCGGTGCCATATACCTGGGAGTACCTTGATTTTTCTCGGTCAATGTTTTACTTGTTTCACGAGCAAGTCCAAAATCACCAATTTTCAAAATCTGACGATCATTGGTCATCAATAAACTTGATGAGATGATTAAAATTAATTATTTTAGTTTGAAAAATTTGACTTACTTTTCTGGTTTCAAATCTCGATGGACGACACCTTGCTGATGAAGATATTGGATACCGTACGCGCATTGCCCACACCACAACAAAGCGTCCATCAACGAATAAACAAACAACTTATTGTACAAGGCTACAAATTCAATTGATTATCAATGAAATTTAGTTTTAAAAAAAAAACATCGAATATCATGTTTACCATCGTAGAGACTACCATCTGGAGCGAGTTCCATCACCAAGCCATAAGTCCTATTCATAAAAGACGAAAAATCATTTTGAACGAAAAACTCACAATAACCATAAAACTCGATGATGAATTGGTTTTTCAATTTTTTGGTAAACAATTCAGACAGTGTTTTCACTTCATCATTATTATGATCACCGCCACCACTGTCTTCAATCCCATTGATAATTTTCAAAGCAACCTTCTTCTTTTTCTTGTTTAGCCTTTCGGAGTTCTGATTCGATTTGAAATGCCAGGTAGCTTTGAAAACCTTCCCGTATGCTCCTTCTCCAAGCTTATCCTTCAAAAATTTAAAATTTAGCAACCAATAAAAAAATGAAACAAAATTCAACACCTGTTACCTCTGGTTGGTATTCTATATCCTCGGAATCGATTTTCTCCAATTCAATTTTCGTTGACGATGGTCTCGTGGTCGATTCGTTCATTTTTGCCTTTTATTAACCCTTCTCCACACACGCCTCTCGATCAGAGGTAATAAAGCTCTAGTTCTCAATGAATCTTCTAAAATCTTGATATCTTTTATGATGAATTTGTTTTTCTTGAAAACTTTGTTTCTAAAAAGAAAAATTTGTTGTGAAATAATCCGATTTCTACTAGAAAGTTTTCATCATCCTTGCTGCATAACACAAATTCAAGGGATATTTTATTAATTTTTTTTTTTTGCTTCTAACTACTTAAATTACATTTATTACTTTCTATTTAAGAGTTTGCGAAATGTGGAGCTATTCTTGGATCATCTTCATTGAATGAATGATGATGATTCAAGATGATCAAACTACTTGAAACACACACACACACACACAATCTTGTTATACCGATTTTAAAAAATTGATAATTATTTCTTAAACACTAAAAAAATTATGTGATACATGTAAGAAGATAATAAATTTTTCCCTCGTTACAAAAAATTTATTTTATCAAATTAAAATCGGGAGGGAGAGAAATAAAATCGAAAAATTTCGAAAATAATGAAGAAATGGAATGGATGGATGGATAGATGGAGAAGATCTTATCTTTTGAGTGTTTTTCTTCAAGTAAAACCACTATGTGACTTCATTCATTTTGATTATTTCAATCAAAATGAATAGATTGATGGATGATATGATTATGGAGATTAATGTTTGTTTGTGACCATGGCTCTCAGAAAACTCTTCTTCATCATCATCATAATAATACAACAAAACAACAAAAAAAAAAAAACACAAAAAGTTTCGAGGTAAAACTTGAAGAAAAAAACATTTAAGAAGAAAAATCTTCGAAAACTGACCGATTCATCATCCTCGTTGTTGTTGGATCGTGGCAAGTAACGATCCAAACATGTTGTTGGATCACATCATGCTAAAAAAAATATTTTCACCACCACTATCGATGATGGATTCGATTGTGGTGTGTCTCGAATCGATATGATGATACATCGAACACTTTCTTTCGAATCTTTCAATCAAGGACTGTGTTTAAAGGAAAAAAAAAACATCGATCGATAAAGATCGTTGTTGTTGGCAAGCAGTTCGCAGTTTTTTTGATTTCTTGAATAATTTTCTCGAGAAGAAACCAATTAAAAAAAAACGGTATTCTTGTTGTTGTTTTGCTTTGTTCCACAACAGTTTCCAAGTTCAATCGAATTCAATCCCTTCATTTTCGAACAACAACAGCAAAACGTTTCAACCCTGTTTTCTCATCATAACAAATTTGATGTTTTATACTAGAAATTGATCAGATTGAGAAAGACAGAGCCAAAACTTTTTTATTTATTATCATACTGTTGATCATCATAATTATTAATAAATTATTAAAATTTATAATAAGTTACAAACAAACAAATAATTCAAACAGTTTGATTAAACGGTTTGATAGAAGAAGAAGAAAAAGACGAAAAAGAAGCAGATAATAAATAAAAATCACGCTTTCTTTTTCAAGAAAATAAATTTTTTTTTAAATAAATTGAAAACCATGGTCATAACATTAAAAAAAAACGATAAATAAATAAAAAAATTATTTTTTATTTTTAAGAACAGAGAAAACAGAAAAAATTTCTTTGATTCATGAAAGAAAGAAAATTATTTTGAAAAATTTTTCTTCAAACATAAAATCATTCATCTCAATTGTTAGCAACAACAAGCTTGTTGGAACTGCCGAGAGATTACTTTAAAAAAAAAAACTCTAAAAACCTAGAACTTGACTGATGATTTTTACAATCGTAGAAATACAGTTTCTGGATCACATCTAGTTTTTTCAAAAGAAAATTCCAAATTGAATTCATTGGATTGTGAAAGTGATTGAATCACCATTTAAGGTTAAGCGAGCCGGCAAACAAGTTTCAACCACAATTTTCTCTCTCTCTCTCTCTGTGAAACCCTGTAATGACTTGTGCGATGGATTCATTTTGATAGAAATATGAAGCATCCATCCACCCATATAAGCAATTTAAATTAAACAAAAGAACCACATCATTGATTACAAGCAAACAATGATGATGATGGTGATTCAAAACAAAACAATGGAAATTTTGTTTGTTTATTTTTTTTCTAAGGATACATTGTGATAACACAATCCGAGCAAACAAGCATTCCAATTTTCTTTTAAAGCAAACCACTTGTGTGTGTGTGCGCGCGATCGAACAGCATCAATGGAAGAATTTCAATTAATTTGTTGATTTTTTTTTTAGAAGAAAGGCTTTTGGTCCATCTTGAAAATTGTGAAATCTTCATTGAATTTTTGTGTGGTGGACAAGGTGGACAACAACAAAAATACAGCCTTGTTGGGCGTCAAAAATCGATGAACTTGAAATCTCAATCTTGAACAACCAAATAAGATAATGGAATCAGTTTAAAAATTTAAAAAAAACCTCGAGAAAGGATAATCTTTGAGCAGAAAAATTGATTTTTTTTCTCACAGCAAAGATTATCCTTTTAAGCAGCTCAAAAAAAAAAAAATTATTTTAAATCTCATGATAATCCCATCAATCAATCGAAGAGAAAAACATTCGATTTGAAAAACTTTGTTTCATTTTTTTTTTTTTTTTTTGATCGAATTTGGAGAAGAACGAAGCAGACAGGCAAGCAACACAAGCAATAGAAAAAACTTGACATTGAATTATGAAGTTTTAATTCAATTTAGATTTCTTCTTGGATCGAAATAATTTTTTTCTCAGATAATCTAAACAAATATTGGATGGAATTCATTCAAATATTCAATGCACGTTTGTGGATTTTTTTTCCCCCTTCATTCATTGATTCGATTGATGATTTGATTTATCTGAATTCATTGATCTTGACAGAGATGGTTTTCGTGACTTTGTGTGGTTTTTTTGTGGCTGTGTGACTCGTTGTGTGACTTGTTTTGTGACTCGCTGTATGAGACGCATTCATCATCCTCATCATATCAAATGTGCATTTTACTTTTTTTTTTAGTTAAACAAACAGAAAACGATCCTGATGATAATTAATATTAATTATAAATTATTGTAATTATTATTGGTTTTTTTTCTGTTTACTTTGTTTTAATTTGATAAAAAAATAAATAAAATAAAATACAAAACCATGAACCAGGTACAGCCAACAAAAACCGTTTCTCTCGAATAAAACCAAAAGCCGCGATTTAAAAGAAATTCAAATCTAACAACACTGGCTTTTTTCTTGAAAAAAATTTCCTAAAGAAGTGGAAACAGTTCCGAAAGATGAGTCAAAATTTAGAACAATTTTTGGGTTGTTCCAATGAAAATGATCAACATTAATAATAGAATGAGAGTTGTTGTTTGATTTGAATTAAGCTGTTGGTCAGCGAATGCAAACATGAATTGAAACAACAGCATTGGGAAACAAGTGTGTGTGTGTGTGTGTTTGATGATGGACAGATGATCGTCATTCAGCGTTGAGCAAACATCATTGAGCATTATTGTGTTGGACATCCAACTTGGGATGCGTTTAATTTGAGTGTGTTTCATATTGATTATAAATCACACAGTAAAACTCATTGAAAAAAAAAACCCAAGAATGTTAATTATTGTTGCAGTGTTTGTTCGTGGCAGTGTTAATAAGGTATCAATATCACACACACACACACACTGAGTATGTGTCTCCTTGACAGGCTACCTAACATAACACTACTAACCGTTTAGTTTCTTTCAAATTTCTAGAAAGAAAGATTTCCCATCATCTTGACTAAATTAACCATTGATTTGATTTGATGATCATTCATTAAAAGACCTGTAATTAAATTGAATTGGTATTTAAAAAGACGATCAAAAAACAACAACAACAACAAAAAGCCTTGAGATTCAAATTCGAATGCTGTTGAAATCCTCGATAGAACAATCATAATAATATAATAAATCAAAGAAAGGAGAAACGTTTTGAAACATCTCTCTTTAAATCACGATCCATAAATTGGAAAATAGAACAGAATAGAATCTACTGTGGGATAAATCTGTGCCCAATTCAAGCCATTGAAATTCAATCAATTTAACAAATCAAGGGTGATTCAATGATGGGAAAAAGGTAAAAATCCATTGAATCATGGTGGTGGTGCCAAAAACTTGGAAAGGCTGTGTTGCCCATCATCCATCAGGCATCTTGATTTGATTCAAAATAATGGCAAAAAGCAGTTTTTAATATAAAAAAAAACCACCAATCTCTTTGTATTCTTGTTGTTCGCATATTATTATCATCTTGTTGTTGTTCGTCTTCATCATCTCTCATCTATCATTCATTTTCATCATTGATTTTGAGTCGATTTGAAGCGTGGTATTAATCATGTGTGTGTGTGTGTGTGTGTGTTGCATTGCTACGCACACCCACAATCCAATAAACAACACGAGTTCCAACAAGCTAGCCCAACCACTACTTTTGTTTGAGGTCTTCGAAAAATTATGATGAAGATGGTCCACATATAAAAACATCGTCAGCCGTGATTGTGGTTTGTTTGTTTTTTTTTGATTGTTCGTTCCATTTTGGTGTAATTGTTGTGTTGTTAGAAAAATATTTTTCTTCTGTGTATTCTTCGTCTTGAAAATAAAAATACTTGAAACATGAAACATTTGGTAATGAAATTTTGTTCTCTGGTTTTTTCGAATTGAATTCCACTTGTTTCTCCATTCAATGACACTTGATTGATCAAAATTTGATTTGAATTTTTTTCTCTTGTACTGATAGATCGTTTTAGGAACTTTGGCTTTGTTGGTGGTTGCTGTTGCCGGGCAAAAAGGTCGCTCGAAGCCTCCAACTTTTGCAGTGCCTAGTCCGGCTAGAAGGCCGATTGCACCGGCTCCAGCGCCAGTCGTCCAAATCAAAGAAGATGAAAATGAAGCCGCATTGTTGGCCAATCAACGACAACGGCAACGACCTCAACCACCGCCAGTTATCGCAAGTCAACGACGACCACAACCTCCAGCTCCAGTAGCTAGACCTTCAGCTCCAGCGGCTAGACCTGTTGCCCCACGACCAGCAGCCGCTGCACCAATCCGACCTCGACCATCTCCTGTTGCACCATCTCGTCCATCGGGCGGCGAAGAAGGCCACCCAGCTCCAGAACCATATTCTTTCTCATTCAACGTTAATGATCAAGAAAGTGGTGCCCAATTGGCACGAGAAGAAACCCAAGATGCTGCCGGAAACATTGTTGGTTTCTACACCATTCTCGATGCTGAAGGACGACAACGACGAGTCGAATACACTGCCGGACCCGATGGATTCCAAGTAAATTATTTAAACTAAAACTTTTGATTTGAAATTTTAATGAAATTTTCTTCATAAAAAACTAGGCCAACATTCAATCCAACGAAGAAGGTTTAGCGAATAAGAACTCGGCCGATGCTCTCTACAACGTTCAAGAAGTTCCTGAAGATAGACAGAACGCTGCAGCAGCTAAGGCTCAACAAGCGGCAGCAGCCTACAGACAAGGCTAAGCAACAACTCCTCTAAATTAAATCATTTAATCATAGAACCACAATTGCCAAAAACACAAACCTTCCAAGAATACTTATTAACACAAAACAGAAATCGAGTATTTTTAAAACTTATTTGGAAAACTTGATCCAAATTCTTTGCTGTTATTGATTAATCAATTGAGTCGTTGTAAAAGAATCAAAATTCATGCACCATAACTTTGTCGCACACACACACAAACCTGAACCACTTGATTGGGGTTTCTTCTTGATGTTGTGAAATAATTTAAATTATCATATCATACAATCGATGTTTTAAACAAAAAAATCTTTCTTGCCTTAACTTTTTATCAACTTTCAATCAGTTCTTTCAATCTTTGCCTTGATCAACATCAATTCGGTTTTTTTTCATCAATTAAATTCTATTTTGTTTCGAGAAAAGTTTGATTCATTGTTTCATAGTCATAATATTTAAAAAAAACTTCCCGCAAACTGTATCCCATAAAAATTCAAAATCAAAGTGTTTGAATCTCAGCGACCAGATGGTGCCAGCGCTTGAACTTTTTAGAAGAAAAAAAAACGTTCCTTTATAATACTTTTGAGATTATCCTCACCTCTCTCTCTCCCTCACAGCCTCTCAAACAGGCTCAACAGTATTAATTAATTTAATTAATTCGAATTAATCCGATTTTGATTAACTATTGCAGAAAGTTTATTTTCAGCTTCGAAAGATACCCAATGATGGTTATAAAAAAAAATTGAACCTACTTTTCTCGTTGATGACGCCCCAATTTTCTGTTTTACGGATTTTTTTTTTACAAAAACTTGCCAAAACCAATTAAGATGGGAAATGATCAATGGTAAGACGAATATCTGATTGATTAATATAGTTTTTTCAAAAAATTTTTCACTAAGAAAATCCACTTGTTGTAAGACTTGAATTGATGATGTTGATGGAAAATAACTCATAGCTCAAGTGCTAGATGGCATACTCATCAATTAATCACTTGACGATCATTGGCAAGAAAAAAAGAAGACGAAAAGCTACAGAGGTTTTTATTCAAGAATTTTATTCAAATTTTTTCAACTTTAATATAAATTTTTAGCAGAAAGGAACAAGCAAAGTTTTTGTCAAAATAATCAATTTGATATAAACCCTAATATACTCTTAAATTCAACAATAGCCTTATCAAAAGTATCAAACACCCAGTCATGGTGAAAGTTTTGGTCCAGCTTAAATCAATTCATAAAATCGATAGTCGGCCAAATTTTTTTTAACCCACTGAGGCTTTGTTTGAGAGCCAAGATCATCCCATGTTTTGAATGTTTTGCATGCACGCGCTTAACACGTTCTTCCTGATTCTTCAAGATTTTTCACACTTTTT